>JAVTVY010006184.1:0-41514 GCA_036873755.1 Hanleya hanleyi | reverse complement strand
CCACCCCATTTCTTCGAAAGAGAAACTTCTAACTGAGCACAAAAAATATAACATCAGCTCCCCCACTAAATGAACACTAACACGCATTTTTTTAAATTTTTTTGAAATTTTTTTTTTTATTTAACACAATAGAATGAAACAAACATGTTTATGTGAATGTTTTCAACTTGAAAAGTAGTTCAATATTTATACAACAACAACACTAACACAATAGAATGAACGTATTTACAACAGTGAAACTGGAAATATTGAATTTTAATATAATTATACGCTATCAATGGCGCTTCAATGAACGTATAGGAATAGAGTAAAATGTGTGAAAAATGGCTTCATGAAAATGTTCAATAATTCATCTTCACCACAGTGAAACAGTGTTGAATTTTATAATAATACGCTATCAATGGCACTTCAATTAACGTGTAGGAATAAGGTCAATGTGTGAAATGTTTTTTCATGAAAAGGTTCAATAGTTCCGTTTTCACCACAATGATCAGCGCGTATTAGGGAACGGTACTACTGTCCAGTTACGCAACAAGACTTGCTTGAACTCCTCATCGTTTTTCCGTCCCTGGTGTACATAGATGTAGGTAGTAATCTCTTCACGTGGAATGGTAGGAGGGCAGGCAGATTCCAATGCCACGGCAATTTGCTCCTCGGTCACAATCCGTAATGCTTCAGTGATCAGCGCGTGTGAGGGTACACTAATATCCATACACGTATGCATTATTATGGGACTGTTGTTGAAACACCCTGCACAGGCTTCCAGACGCAGTTGTCGAACGCGAGGTCTCACCAAAGCCATAACTGTGTCAATGTACTTCAGATAAATAGTGTGAGACACCTGGTAATCCAAAGCTTGACGAATTGCAGCTGTCACACTCTGCAACTTGCGCCACACCGGTATTTTCAAAGTGACACCCGGAGGACAAGGAGCAAGCTGTTGTGTATCGGCCGTCATTTTCCATTTACGGATATGCAGCAGCAGGTCGTCGTTGAAATAACCAACACTCACATAGATGTCTTCACCTAGAGAAAATTTCACTTCGTTACCCGCCTGCTCGGCAATCACCGCGTCCACGGCATAATAAACGGTCTCCAGTCTTTGCCAGCACTCCGAAGACAAGGCAATACGCCTAGGGCCTCTGTCCATATAAGCCAGTACATTAAAATGTACTTGTGCGTCTTTCACACTGACAGTCAAATTAGCTGAAAGCTGCCATATATCCGTGTGGGCCGACTCATAGGCCTGCTGGATTATGTTATTAATGGACTGCACAGACATAGGAAGTTGCACCATGGGGTCTTCTTCTTTTTCTTGTTCCCCTGGCTCTTCTTCATCTTGTACATCCATGGACTCAGGCACTGACTGGAGAACGGGTTCAGGTGTTTCTAAAGGGGTTCCTCGGGACCCTCGCTTGGCACGTGCACCGCGTTTGGCTGGTACACCACACTCTGGGGGCATGTCCGTACGTTTGGTAGCTGTACGCTGTTCGGTAGTATCCATAACTAAGATACCCTCTTCTACAACGGGAATTTCAAGTAGATGAGCCAATTCTTCATTTTCCGTCTTCTTCAGTGCATGCACGAACGCTAGAAATGCATAGGGACCACGACGCACTAGAGCATCGAGCAGAGCTCCGTTTTGTCGTGAAGGAGTCTTCTCCGCCTTGATATCTTCCACACCCTGTTTCAGCAGTATTTTATCAACCATAAGCACATCACATATTGCCCCCGCATGCCGCATCTCATCAACCAGGCGAAGACGGTTCTTTTGAAGGATGACTCTGTCGGCTGAATTCATCTTGACTATGGGCTCAGGCTGGTGAAGAACTGCTACCGTGTAAAAGTCTGGTGAATTTGCACTGGTAAAATGGAAAAAAGTACACGCAGGATCCACAACTCATACAAAGTAGGCAAGCAGAATGACTGGCTGGCTGGACAGGTAGGCAGGCAGGCAGGTAAGCAGGCAGGCAGGCAAATCAGGTCAGTTAAACACTTCCCAAAGTCATCCAATAATTATAACCCATTCACTAAAAATCACCTACTTTTATATGTTTTTCACCCCATTCCCGAACATTCACGAACCCACTCCGACATCTTGCTTTACAACAGGGCCCACAACCACCATTTTCCTTTACAACAGGGACGACAACCACCATCTTGCTTTACAACAGCACCGACAACCGACATCTTGCTTTCCACCATGCCCAAACAGGCCCGAACACACACGAACACACACGAACAGCTCCGAACCACACCGAACACGCCCGAACACGCCCAAACCACGCCGCCATCTTGCTTTACAACAGGGACCACCCAACACCCTCTTGCTTTACAACACGGACGACAACCCGAACAGTCCCGAACATAACCGAACCACACCGCCATCTTGCTTTACAACATGGCCGACCCAACTGTGACGTCACAGAGGTCATATGCAAATTTCTGAGGTCAATGCGACTCAATTTGCTTGTTATACACTACTTACATGATTACGCCTTGACGCCAAACAGCCCAAATAGCAAATTTCAGTTTTCATGGAATAATTCAAGAGTAGGCAGCATTAGATTCAAATGTAACATTTATTTATCATGTTTAGACATAACTAACACACTATTTTCGATGCATAGTATGTTGAAAATTGCTCGAATACAGATAAATATATCACTGTGGCTTATCAGTCTTTCACATTTCATATTTTCAGTATACAATCGGTCCTTGGCAGTGGTTAGTTAGACTTAGAGCATCAGTACATGAAGGATTTGTTGGTAACGATCGAATCTGTAACACTCTCAGGACCGCCTGAAGACAGTTCGTTTGATGCGACTCGTTTGATGCGACTGCAACTCGGAAGAGTCACGCTAAATGCCAAGATCTTTCGCGTTCTGAGCAGGAAGAAGATAGAAGTACTCGTTCCCAGGCTGTCCGCCATCCACCGAATAGAGAGACGACCACGACAGCTTTACGACAAGTGACGTGTATTACCTGTGACAGTAAATCGCACAAACAATGCGAATCTTGAAGGTAACACGTTCGGGTGAAGACATCATCTTGAAACAAGTTTGTCGCAACTAGAACGGCTGAAGCACGGCCCGATTCACTGATGCGATATTTTGTGTACTGTTGTTTGTGGGATTTACTGTCACAGATAATACACTTCACTTGTCGTAAGGCTGTTGTGGTCGTCTCAGACCATCTGTGGATGGAGGACAGCCTGGGAACGAGTACTTCTATCTTCTTCCTGCTCAGAATGCGAAGGGTTTTGGCATTTAGCGAGACTCTTCCTTTTTCTATAGAGAACAGAAGTCGTTGTGTACTTTTTATAACATTCATTGGTCATATGATAAACAAACTCATCTCCTTTAACTAGCTTAAGTCGCTTGCGAACTTGATCAATGTGGGCGTCACTTGCTTCTCGTATCCTTTTGCAACCGTTAGTTGTGCTCACGGTTTTATTCCCTGCGCTTTTCTGGCAGATGATGATTTAGCCACATCAAACAAACTTCGGGTCGTCCTGAGAGTGTTACAGACTCCATCGTTAACAACAAATCCTTGACGTTGACGCAATCCGAAACTGTTGATGCTCTAAGTCTAACTAACGACTGGCAAGAACCGACTGTATACTGAAAATATGAAATGTGAAAGACTGATAAGCCACAGTGATATATTTATCCGTATTTAAGCAATTTTCAACACACTATGCATCGAGAAAAGTGGAAATTTAGTTCAACAACTCAAACAAAGAGGGCACTACTTACTAGTCATAGGTCTTGCTTTTAATGGCTTATTTCACTCAAATTAGGACATATATAACGCTGTTAGAGTGCCAGAAGATGACAAATTACAAGCGTCTTAGTAGTCCGTCATCCATTATTCAGCCGTCGTCCATTGGAGAATATCCGCGTCCATAATCCAAAGACCTATTCTATATAACAGTATTAGCACCAATTCAAAAAGACAATCATAGTATACATAAACATAGGCTTGTTTCCTGCAAGAGAGAAGAAGTCAACAGTTTTCAATGATGCCGGCAAGACATCATGATGTTCCAAAAATATCAAATCCGTATCGCTGATCAGTATTCTTAATCCATAATATTCGTTTTAAAGACCGATCATGGAGATGTTAAAGTTACATTAATCCAGTATATACCAAGTATCTATCAATAAAAATACTTCTGGAGTTTGGCCCTCGTGACAAACATAGGCCTATTGGATATGCATGTTGACCGATTAGAAGGATCAGGCAACAAATTATCATGATATGAACATTGCTGCTGAAATCCTATTTGGCTTGTTCGTCATACTCTATACCCTTTCATCGGACAAGGCACAGACGCAGTTTCCATAGAACGAATGGGTAGCTCCTCAAGCGAACAAAGAACAGGTCCAAAACAAAATGTCTGCTTCCTGAAATGCACATGGCTTCAAGATGTTGTAGTTTCCTTAAGGTAGATGGCAGCACCTTCTTAAGTAGTTGTGAGAGATATAATCACTGGATGGGTTGTACTCAAACAGTTTTGTTTGCGTTTGCGTTAAAAATCGTGATTAATCATGCCTGGGCATGTAATTAACCACTGTCAATTTTGTCTGTACATGGCTGCCATTTTGAATTTATGCAAATTAATCAATTTGAATAGGTATAGCCTACGTACATTGATTAAGCAGTGATATTTCATGATTGTAACACCACAGATCCATACAAAAAACTCTATTGGACTTACTATAACACTTACTTTGTCTTAGTCCTTCTTGACTGATGTCTTAACCTGGAGCTTTTGGCGGCCATTTTGAATTTATGCAAATTAGATCAACTCAAAAGTGGTTTATTATGGTTCCAATGAATAGCTTGGTATCAAAAACCCATGCATAGACACCAAAACCAACTTCATATCAGACTTACATTTAAAGCTAGACCAATTTAACCAAATTTGGTTAATGTCGCTTTTTGGGGGTAGGGGTAACTTTTGTTGACATTTGATCCCACTGTCACTATACAATACCCTGAATCATAAATATGATGCATGCAGTTATCAAAAGACTTAATAAGGAAAGTTCTTACCAATTTTGGTTGCTTTATCTACAAAATTACGTGTCTGAGGGGTAATCGAATTTTGAGCGACTTTCAAACTGAAAGTGATTTCGGGGCAAAATTTCGCTAAATAGCGTATTGTTTTGCTGAAAATGAAGGTTTATGGTATTGTACCATCCTAAAAATATGTTAGTTATGTATAAACATAATAAATAAATGTTACATTTGAATCTAATTCTGTATACCAGTGAATTATTATATGAAAACTCAATTTCAGCATTTGGGCCGATGTCATAATCATGTATTGGGCTGTGCAGAAAAAATGCACTTGATCTGGGAGTGTTACCCAAACTTTTTCCAATGGTCTCAACATATAGAACAGGAAAATCCCAAGTTTTGCTGTAAAAGAGAGATGTACACAGAAACCCCCCCAGAGCCAGGACTAACAGTAAGTTTTCTGGGCAAACCGTAAATCCCATCCATTTCGTTTCTCCATAAAGTTTCGTTTCGCCAAACCACTGATGAACTTTCCTTGCTGTGAATTTCAACAACTGTCTCTTAGCCATCGGGCATGCGTCGATCTATACACGTACCTTTAACACTGACCAACTGACTGTAAAATGTAATTCCTGAATCAAGAATCGTCTGTGACACTGTCGGAACCGCGTTGTTTGTTTGAATCATTGTTTGAATTTCTCAGTTGGAGAATTTCCGTACGCCTGCATCGATCCATCGTGTTTCGCAGTTCGAATGGCAGTTTGTTGAACAACACATCAAACAGTATATACGTACGTTTCAAATTCACCATTTCTGCATTCCTCGATGTCAAATATTACGGGAGGTAATCTTCCAACCTGACTCTGTCTTTCTTCTCTCTTTCTCGTTTTGTTTATCCTGACCTAGTTTGTTCCATCGCGCGAGTTTATTTTTGGCCCAGTGCCACGTGCGCGGATTTATTCAATTAGGTCAAATGAGCCTTACCACGTCACGTACACAATCAATGCGCGTCGTAACACATAGTTCGGAATTCAAACGCCCTATTAGGTGAATAAAAACATCCTAAGAGTTCGGTATATGATAAATATATCATCATGACACTGTGTTGTTTCCGCACTTTGTATCAGCTCTCGATTTCGGAGTCTGATCGCCGCATCGACCTCGACCTGCGGTCTCGGTCGATACGGCGATCAGACTCCGAGAACTCGAGCTGATATAAAGTGCGAGAACAACACAGTGTCATGATAATATATATTTATCAAACAAGTTTTCAAGTCAGGCCACAGTCTCCTAAATCTCCCGATCCAAACCATAAGTAATACATATCCGACCAGCCTGAACGTTGTGATGTCAAGCGGTGTCACACTATTCTCCTACAGCAATTAGAAGCCGCTTTTTCGGCAAAATGAGTCCATTTCTTGATTTAAGGACAACAAATTCTTGCGCTATGCATACAGTGGTGTTGTATAAACAAACGCCCAGTCTTTCATTCAATATCCATACTTTAAAAAATTATCTGGTATAACAGCGTTAGCCCCAAATAAAATCTGATAATGGTATACAGAATCATAGGCTAGTTTTCAGCAAGAGAGAAGCGATCAGCAGTTTTCAATGATGCCGGGAAGACATCTTGATCTCCCAAAGATGTCAAATCCGTATCTCTGTTCAGTATTCTTACAACCAAATGATTATCGCTAAAAAAAGTTGTTATCTAGAGAATGCTGTATCTCAGTCACGCTTTTCAATGTAGGTAGATGTCTATGTCAAAGCCCAAGAGAACAGAATAGACAGAAATGCGAAAGTATAAATTTGATTCGCCACAACTGCACTGTTCTGTCAAAGTCTCTAGTGTTTTAACAATGCGCCAACCATTTGGCCGAGACTGGAATAATTCTGATATATTTACTATGAATCCAAGAAAGATTTATCCACCAGAAGACACACTTAGCTTTTCTGATCGACGGGACACGTGTACACATTTGTTCAAGAACGGCATGATTACCACGCAGACTGGTAGTAATTTCCGGCCGTCTCCCGTTAAATCGTCTATCCAGAGAAATATCTGTGCTATTTACTACAGGACTGTGCAGCGATGATACTTGGAGAGGATGAAGGCGGTCAACGTTACGATGATTGACTCATCAGATCACAGAAAAATACAGTCACCCTGAACTTTGATTGCTATGATAGACAACCTTGGCCTATAGATATTTCTTGATCATATAGACATGTTTTACGATAGCGGTCAGGTGGTCGCCTGGACAGTTTGTTTGAATTCCGTTACTAATCCTTAAATTTATTTCATCAAAAAGCCTTGATTGTTGGGGATTGAAAAAGAGTGAGAGATAACAGAATATCGAGCGATACCAGTCACTCTCCTAATTTTGGAATATTTCTGCCAATTAACAACACAAATTCAGTTGATACACTCAACTAAATTAGTACTAGATCAGTTGATGGATCTAGCCACTTATTCAATCTAAGTAAACCAAGATGGTATATCGGGGAAACACATCTGGTGATAACCCTATGGAAAAGAGATTCCATAAGCCAATCACGAAAATTCTGCGTATTATTTCGAAAATGATTGACATTTCGCGCACGGATGTTTACATTCAATCCGCGAGACGGTCTTTTGAAATTCTCTGCTATTGGGCGGAGGCAATCCTTTGAACTTTCCGGAGAAGAACGTTTACCACGAACCAGATCTAGATATGATACCTTATTTGGATACTGCTTCACTACATTGTCTACTAGTTTGATTCTCGTGCATATGTGTGTGATTACAAGGGGCGTTATTTAAAGTTGATTCTCCCTGATTGGCTAACAGATGTAATTTGGAATTCGCACGGGATTTATATAGCGCTGATGTAATATTCCGTGATATTATATCTGAGTTTACTGAGATTTGCCACTTACTTTTCTGGCGTAACATTGTATCAGATGGGTTAGCTATGCCAGTTTGGTTCTGGTTGTGTGAGGCACAAGTGCAACTTCAGTTAACAGAAATACCTACACGACGTACCATATCGGTTGATGAATCTAGCCATTTTGGTACTCTTCTGATGTAAAACACTAAACGAAGAGAGTCATTTGCGCATGTTTGTAGAACTTACATTTTTAAAGAACAACATCGATGAACTTGATATTGACGTTAAGATCTAAGTTGATCGCGAGAATTTAGGTGATTTGAAAATATTTTTCCATATTTGTAACACTTTGCTAAACTTTCGACATTCCGAATATCGGTATATCGAGCTTGTCCCCTATATTTTGTAAAGTAATGTTTTTCCTAATGAAGCATAACATGTATCTGATTAGCACAAATAGGCTCAGTTTCAATGAAGTTCTGAAAATGTGTTTGCCTTTGTGCAGTTTTAACCTGTAAATGATATCAACCTTGATCTATAACCTCGACTTCGACCATGAGCTATAATTTATGACCTGGACGACTGGCGACTGAATTACAAGTATACAATTCTTTAACACATGTGTCTATGACAACTTGCTGACTGTGCATTTATAGAGTGTTTTAGCACAGTTGTGTAAAATGTACATGTGTCAAATGCAGGTGTTCATTTGGGAGATTCTATTTCACAAGTCGGGTGAGGAAAGGGACGCCTGCTTTCACATAAGTCACAAAGACAAATTTCTTTCTCAAGTTTAACTGTTGTTTCCATCGTGAAATTGATTACCAAAGCGACACAAATAGACCGACATCCACGTATGATTAAGCCTGACTAAGCTGACAAAATCACTCCTCATTTGAGAGACCACATAAACTCGTCCACTGATGTCAACCGAGACGGGATCGTGCCAATATAAGTAGACCATTTTTTTCAACAAAGAGGAGAAAGGATGTCAAAGTTTACCATATTTTTTCAACCGTTCATTATAATCTGTGTTGATAATCAATTGATTAGTGCAATAGAATAGAAATAATGTTTTCATAGGGGTGCCCAGTATTTATTTTACCACGGTTAGTTTGGGAAAGTTTATAAATTTTAGGGCGCGGGCTTCGTCCTTGCCTTAAAATATTAACTTTTCCAAACTAACCGGGCGTAAAATAACAATTGAGCACACCTATGAAAACTTTATTTCTTAAGTAGTTCATTGCGCTTTATATCGGCTAATACAGATGTTCCCGATTCAGGTAATGAGTACATGTTGCCTTACAACAAGAGCACGTGTATATGATCTCATGTCATTTATCTATGTCAAACAAGCGTTTGGCATATACATACTAGCTTATGATTGTATGATATCGTAAAAATACCATTATGTGAGGATGTATTCATTACACAAATCGTAAAGTAAATAGTCCTGGTTTTCGTTCTCCAATGTGTTGACACACACCATTTACCAACATTGACCATATCCCGGAATCGGTCAATTACTTCATCAGAAATGTCGATATATCGAGCTTGTCCCTATATTTTGTAAATTAATCTGAAGAATAACATTTACTGGAAACCCAGGAAAGAAATCAAAATCAAGGTAATAAAGGGATTTGTGCCCGATTAACGGAGCTTAGTGAACAGACGTGCGCAGATCTGCTTCTTTAAGAAAACAATCTCAAGAATGTCGTCTGTAAAACCTGAACAGAAATCATGACAGATAGCCTCGTTATATTCCAAAATTCACATTCCGTACCGGTACTCAAGTTTTTGTGAAGCTGAGCTGTTTCCAGATGGATTTCCGAGCGATGTCGCTAGGTAGCAAACACCGCGGATAGACTAGATTCTGTGGCTGTAAGAAAATATCTTATCCTTGAATAATTGGATCTCAATGTTAACAGAATAATTTGCAAAATTCATGATATAAAGAAAGCTACTGTTTCTGGAAGATTAGATTGTATGTAGGATGACCTGTTCAAATTTATTAGTTGGTTAATGTCACTATCTTTATATTTAAGCCAGGTCTTGCTTAATTGTCCAAAACAAAATTGTTGGAATTTTCACTGCTGATTGCTTACTGCAAAAACCGTATTCAATGACCTATATGCTCAGACATTGTCAGTCACCTTCTCTGGGAATTGCATAATTTTCAGTTATACGATTTTAAATGCATGGATGTAGAAAGAAAATGTACTAAAGTTGCACTTCAAGAATCCCAAGTTTGATGACTGTATTTTAGTTTGGGGACAGGTGACTATTTCAATGTCAAAATTATACTGAATATTTGGTGCGTTAGGAATTAAATAATTCCTACAGAAAGGTAACGATATGGGTGACCATTGTCTGTTAGCATCATTGTTGTAGTGTACTTACATCAAGCAGCAGGTTTGAGAATTATATTCTGGAAAATTACAGTTATTAAAACACATGTTCTCCCGCTTGTCGTACACCTATCAGTCCTACCTAATCTTGACACAATTTTTATATCTTCAATGCATTTCAATTGACGAAACTTATACATTGGCGAGCTTGCCAGGATAAGAAATTTTCAGACAAATCTGCGATGGCCATCATATTTAGCGCTGCATCGATGGTGGTAGTCTTTTTAGTACGGTTGTAAAGTGATCACTTCCACAAAGATTGTCATGGACAGACCAAGTGAATTCTTCAAGTACATAAAGGTCACAAATTGAGATAGCTAACGCTGAATACATTTCTTTACCAGGATGTAAGTATGTTTTAGAACCGTCCTTGAAGATACAAAGATAATTGTTTGATATAAAGTTTTCTAGAACTTTTCGTTTAGGGCTTTCTTTGTCATCACAAAGTGTACTTGCCGGGTCGCTCATTATCACCCGTATGTAGTCATTTGTGCATATAATTTGGTCTCTGTGATTTTGACTATTTCTGGGGTTTAAAGCTGGTATTATTCCAGATTTCTTGCGCAATATATTTATTGAACGTTTTTGACATCTGTGCATGGTGAAAGTTTGAGTTGATTCGTCTAGATTTTCGTTGTTTGCGGCAGTTTTGTTTTGTCTCGGCCAGCCCGGCTGGGTTGATCTAGATTGCCATTTTCCTTGCGTAAAAAGCGTTGTGTGTTGTACGGTCTCGTTGACCTATTTCTCAGTTCCTTTTCTGTGTATCAAATTGACAGTTCGCCAGGTGCGAGCTTTTGTTTTATTGCCACCTGACGTTCGCTCAAGGTGTGAAGCTCTCTTTGGGGGCTCCCTCGTGGGAGTTTTGTTGTGAGGCTCCCTAGGTGAGTGTTTATAATATTTTTTTTGTGAAGTTACTGGAGTGGGAATTTTGTTGTGAAGCTCCCAATGTGGGAGTCTATAACAACATTTTTTTTATTTCTCTAAATATAACACTAAATGCTGCTAAGCCGATCGATATTTATCGTGCTTTAAAAGAGTCTGTCGGATCAGGGCGGAATGTCCTTCATGGATTAGTGCAGTTGTCAATGGTTCTTTGGATTGTGACACTACGAAATAAACAGTCCAAAGATGTTCTTCTCTCAACCTTGGATTTTCCAGATCAGTGTGGTCTCTCTTAAGGACATTGAATCCACGAAAGTACTTGATTGTAAGACAACTAGACTGACACCTATAAATCCCGAAGAAACAAAAGGTTCTACTGACCAAAATAACCAGACTGCTCCACAATGTGAAACTGGTATTCAATCAAACGCAGGGAAGAGGTCTCCCGCTATGGAGAAGTCTGCCTGATTAGATTCCTGTGCCAAGAATGCTTTCGCAAAGAATGAACATGTGGTTCCTATTTTTTTTATTTAGAAAAGGCCTATGATACTACTTGGAAATGCGGATTTTACAAGACCTTCGTGCTATGGGATTAAAAGACCGTTTATCCATTTTTATATCAAACTTTATGAATGACATTTTCAAGTTCGGTTGGGTACAACCATGCCTGATCATTTCGATGAAGATCAAGGTGTCCCACAAGGTAGTATTTTGTCTACTACTCTGTTTAGTATGAAGGTCAACAGCTTAGCTGCAATTTTGAACAAATCAATTGATGGTACACCATATGTAGATGATTTCGACTCTCCATTATTCCACTTCTTGGAATATGTATGAAACCACACATTGTAGCAGCTGGTACTGAGCTTACTTAAATTTTACCTAGCAAGCTCTTATCAGTTTCCCCATCGTAGTTGGCCAGATCAGAGGTAGATATTACAATGACGAAATATAAAATGGCAGACACGAGCCATCTCGTGTATACACAAGAATTTGGTCTATTGAGAGAAAAATACAGATCGCATCAAGGTATTTATACAGATGGTTCTAAATATGGTGAGAGAGCAACGTGTGCTACAATCTTTAGTTCCAAAATTAAAACCTGTCGGCTTCCAGATCATTACCGAAGCCAAAGTTCTATTGTCAGCTTTAGAAGGTATTGGGTTTACTAAAGGAGGAAAATATGTCATATTCTCAGGTTCACTGCCATGTCTTCAAGCGATTAAGAATGGAACTTCAACTCATCTCACCATGTTGAATATTCTACAATTATATGGCCGTAGATTTCATCAACATATTGTGTTTTGTTGGTTGCCTAGGCACGTTGGCATCAAAGGAAATACTGAAGCTGACGAAATGGCTAATGCAGCCCTAGATAATGAGGTTGATCCTGCTGGAATCCCATATTGTTTCAATCTTTATGGGATAATAACAAACTTTATGAGATAAAAAAAACTGTAAGATATACTCATGTGAGCAGCCAGAAACGTTTCGATCAAGCCATGTTCAGCCGATATAGAATCGGCCATACTCGATTAACTCACGAACATTTACTAAAAAAGGAACCAGCCACAAGGTGTATTCCACGCCACGGCGATCTCACAGTGAAATTCTGAGCGACTGTATAGACTTTAAGAGATTCTTTTTATCAAGTAGCTACTTTAGAAAATCTTTTAGTCAGGTTAAAGAAGCCAGTATTTTAGGTTATTTGAGAGAAATCGGGTTGTTATATAAATTTTAACGATGTACATATTTTTGGTGTGTTGTGTTGATTACTTCTGGATTGCTGGGTTATTACCTTGTTTCTGTTGGAATACTTAGAATATTGTTTGATCGCCGCTATATAGCTGAAATATTGCTGAACGCAACGTTAAACCTTAATTCTCTCTCTCACACAAGATTTCTTCATGTGTTTAGCAACCACGCTGTTGTCTGGGGGATTACGTATGGTGTATCTGTGTTGGGAATAGAACTATTATCTTCCCCTTCACCAGTTTTTCATCTTCCATGGGTAACTCATTGCTGCCTTCATGTCTAGTGGGTTAGCTCAGCAATCACATTAGCACCTGGGGTGAAGTTCATAGGTGTATCTTTTCCGAAATAGAACTATTATTGTCACCTTCACCTCCCTTTTCATCTTATATGGTTGTATTTGTCTGTTTTACTTTCGGCGGTGAGCATCTTGGTCCTCGTTTGAATGTCAGATGCAGGATGAGGTTTTTCGGTGGAGACATGTGGCTGATTTTTAGTCATCGGACGTCTGTTTTTCCAACCTCTTACATATCTGACCAATTAAACATTAAGTCCCCAAGGCTACACGAATTAAATTATTTGGCTTCACAACCTGGAATAATTTCAGCCTCCACTATCTGCATGTACATTGGCGAACGTTCGATTTGTGTCGCAGACTGTCTTACATTAAGGCATACGGAGTCGTCGGCAAGTCTTGGAGTCGGACCTGGAACTATTTGAAAATCTATTTCGTGAAGAACATTCACACGAGTCACCGACACCTAGCCCGCGTACAAGTCCTCGTCGAGTTCGGTGAGTTTGGTAGAGATTGGTTGAGTTTGACAGGTCTGTATAGTTTGACATCCAATTAAATTGTTCGGCCAGTGCGTGGTGTACATGTGCAGCCTTATTACACAGCCCTTTAATAGGAACAAATAATATTTTGGAAGGGGCCTTCTCGCCCCACGCCCTAATTATTTTTTACTCGTGTAGCTACAGGTATGAGAATTCCCACAATATACCTTGGAGTGAAACTGTAACAATAAATGTCAAAAATATGCTCAAAATGTCCGCAATTTGATAGATTATAGAATATAAAGTGCTGATCTAATGTAACACACGTAATGTAATATATATGTCTTCTTGTAAATGAAATCCATTAGGGCGCCACTTTCTGATCAAAGTAGAAATGAAACTCTTGTCTATGATCCCGTCTTTAATCGGCCGTACCGATATTACAGAGTGTAGACATTAACCTATTCCTGTAATCACTGCTCATATGGTCAGGTAATCGTGATCGATTGATGCTCATCTCGCCATTAACGCGGGTTGAACCTACGGTATGATTTACTAAATGTCGAATGCTAGACCCCAACTATTAGAGAGCTAGACTATTAATGGACGTAATAACTTAAACCGCATGGTAGCTGGGATATTAATGAACGTATTGCCTACTAATTTGAGTCAATTGATGGAGAATAACCCAAATTGCCTGAATGATCTGAACACCCACATGCGCTTCTAACTTGATAGTGGAATGGGGGTAACACAGGGGAGGTTATTAGTTCCATATTGCAGATTCAGCGATGTAGAAGGTTATCTACCTTCGATGTAAGCAAGTTCCAACGATTTGAATTTCCGCGTAAAATTCCAACATTATTATAATTTTCACGACTATTGTTGGCATGTGAAAACTGTGTGCTTGTATGGTAAGCTGAAAAAAAGATTATCTGCTTGCCTAAGTAAATGTGCGGAAATAGACGGTTGATAGCGAGAAGTTGTGATAGCATTACCCGGCAAACATTGGATAATAAACTACGTGCCTTCTCTGGTATATTAGCTAAGCTAAGTAAAGGCAGACAGCATATGGATACGGTCTGTAACGTATGGTACGATAACATTGGAATGCTGTACGTGTGTTTGACTAGAACCAAGTAAAAGGTTAACTCGAGTGGTCCAATGCTCCTTAGATCCATCCAATAATGCAGGTCGTTTTCGCTGAGAAAAGTCGCGTCAACAGTCAAGACTATTGTATGGCTAAGTCGGGGGTAAATTAACCTGAGAAATCTATTACTGTACCATTTCGAAACCAAGGAATTCATTTCGGAATAGGATTACTTCGTTGATTACTGATTAAATACCTTAACATGTGCGGCTAAAGATGAGGACAGGTACTTTTTCCCCTCTCTATATACTATGTAAAGCGTTCTTTAGGAAAGCCTACACATTCTCGACCGGACTGAATCATCTTTTACTGTATTTACCATTGATTAGAGTTTATGTCCACTTTACCGAGGCCACACCGCTGAACCGGCACGAGTTCCCGCTAGCGCATGTGTGAAAGTTTGCCAGTTGCTTGCCGACGGACGGTGCATGGTACTCTCCGGGTCCTTCGGCGTCCTTCACCAACCAAACTGGACGTCACCATGTGAGTGAAATAATCTTGAATGTGACATTAAACCAAATCCCCCACTTCTTGAAATACAGAAAATAATGAATAAAAGCGTCTAATCCGTCATTCAATATTTAGCCGTCGTCCGATAAAGAATTTCCAAAGACCTTATTCAAATAATAACCTCAGCACGAAATTAAAAGGATAAATCATAGTATACATAAAATTAGGCTAATTTCCTGCTTGACAGAAGCGGTCAAAAATTTTCATAGAAGCCAGCAAGACATATATAACTCACTATGACCGAAATTGAAACAAGAAAAGTCCAGTTTCGGGTAACCTCATTGGAAATTCTTTGGAAGTCAATACTGTACGGTTGAACTGAGATTTTATATATTTTAGTGTTTTTCTTTCATCTATGCGACTGCGCTTAAAAAAATATTTAACAGCATCATTTAACCGTTTTATATAATTACGCTTTATTTTCTTACTTGAGACAAATCAGTGCTCCTGTATCATAATAGAGTTAGGGCATGATGTATTCTGAATACGCGAAGGAGATTTAGTATGTTCAAAATGGTCTATGAATTTAAAATTTAAAGTCACTCTTGTAGGTTTCTGGAATAAGCATTATCACGATAAAGTAACGTCTGAAGTATACAACAATCAAATTGTTCATAAAAGTATACAGGGGTACCAAAAGAATGGTTGATCTGGAGCATTCGAGTCATAGAGTCTCGTAAAGGTTGGTCAGTGGGGAATTACCAATTCAGAAAATACGGAACAAGCTAACACTTTTCTCATGAGTGCGATACCTCGAATAGCCGTTGCTGTTAATATTGCGCAAATAACCTCTGATTATCAATATCCGATTATTTATATGATGCCAATTCCTTGGTTATGCACAGATACTAGAGCCGGATTAGTACGTTCAGTGTGGGTTTCGGAGCATAGTCAGAGCATTTCCATCATAGCTCTCTAGATTTGTATCTAATATCGCTTATGCCGGTGCTATGGGCCGCGTGGTCATGTCATTCAAGTTGCCACATGAACTTGTACAATAAAAGCGTACCTGAAATACAACACATATCACGAATCGTTGGATTCTTGGTATGTGCTTTAGAATAGGTTAACCAAAAGACTATACTGTGAAGTCATGTGGCTCTGTCAGTATGTCGGCACCTCTTCCCACTTCCCTTATATGCGATGTAATCGAACCCGTGATCCTCAGCGGCACCAAAAGTCCAGCACTTCAATATACGATCATCTGAACCCCCACAGTAAGGATTGCGGGAATATACTAGCCCCTCTGATTTAATGTAGCGTCTCATACTAATGCCATTCGGAAAGTAAGTTTATATTCATATCCAATGCTGACGCTTTCTTGGTAAAATTATGAAATAATTCCTTGTTTACTGCGGTCACGAAGGCCGTAGGCTTGAGTGATCAAACGTGAAGACATCCTATTGCAGCGCGATCTATTCTAGGTGTTTACCGCAGTAAGCAAGGGCTTATTTCTATTCTACCATACTGAAAACGGCACAATGTGGAGATGTTTCCTGAAAAGAAAGATATTCTCGTGTATTTAAAATTGGATTGACACCCCTATACCTGACCAAAAATGCTTTGTCTCGCCAATTAATCGATGCAAGCAACACGGGTTGGAGAGGCCACAGTATGGCAGCTGTAGGGGCGTACTAAAGCGCCATTAACAGCCAAAATGATGCAAGCGTGTCCCTAGGTTTCAGAATATATGTGAAATTCTCCCGTCATCCAATGATTGGATTGTGTACCTATCATGCGTCCAAAAAAGTTTAATGACAACAACTTTGAATAAATCTCCGCGCGCAAAAAAACCCCTGTTTTTCCAACTTTAATTAGCTCCATGATGTACGGCAACAGGATGTACAAGAATATACACGCAGACGATGCATTTTGATATTCATTTCAATCCTATTACCCTTCTGGGCGAGTTCAACTGGATACGCGAAGTAAATTGTGAAGTCATATAATCCATACCGAATCTGTTGTGAGGTAGCATATAATGGAATTAGATGTCGCCTGGACTTCCTTCTTTATATTAATAATGTTATTTGGTAAAACACGTGGTGTGTGGTAGAATAGGGGTCTTGAATGGGCAAACGAGTGTGATTAGATAGCCTTGTATCTGCGCTGTACTAGAAGTATCATCTAAAATGACTGGATATCGATATTACCCCACTGTCTGAATGGCTTGTATGTAACCTGTGATATATATTGATATTACCCCACTGTCTGAATGGCTTGTATGTAACCTGTGATAACAGGATATTGATATTACCCCACTGTCTGAATGGCTTGTACATGTAACCTGTGATAATTTAGAGCAGTAGTATTGTTATTTTCTGCTTGAATAACTCCGCTGACATTGTTTAATTCAACGTCCTCTTTTAACCTTGTGGGAGAATCTCGTCAAGATGCAAATATGGATGGGATTACAATTTGAAGGAGCAGCTCAATCGATCTCATTCATATATAACAAACGTCTGGCACTCTGCAGCTGAGAAACGGTGCGTGCCGAATCGACAGCTGCGGATTTCAGCACTGACTGCTCCGATATTTTAGCCGGAGCGGAAGGTATAAAAGCAAACCTGTCAAACATTAATAATTAAGCTGAATCTACTCAGAGGAGGAATCAATATTGATTTACGTTCGATTTTGATACTTGAGACCAATCAAATAACAGGTTATTCTGGGCTACTCTTTCAGACAGCTATAGGATAAGAAGCTTTTAAGTACGCGTATACATAATATTGGCTCCTTGTTTCACGAAGAAATCACCAAGGTGAGAACGTTAACAGCAGCTTACCAATTTTGACAAATGGATATCAGTTTCTGGCTAGTAACAGGAGCAGATTTATACTCTGTATACAGGTCTCTTGTCCGGTGTCATTTGGTTTAAAGATGTGAAATTGGTTCCACAAGGTTTTTCGTTCTAATATTCTTATACCGCTGGTGACATTTCAGATCGCCAGGGACTTTCGAGACAAATATGACAAACGGTCCAAAACATCTTTTCTTTCTATGCGAGAATTTTTCTGATAATTTTCAGATATAAGCGTCTAATTCGTGCAATAACATTAGCACCAAAATAGAGGATAAATCATCGTATACATAAAACTCGGCTAATTTCCTGCAACTGCAAGCGTCTGGTCCGTCGTTCATAATTCTGCCGTGGTCCATTAATGAATATGCGCGTCCATAATCCAAAGACCTTTTCCATATTCCATAAAACAGCATTAGCACCCAATTGAAAAGAAGACAATCATAGTACACATAAACATGGGCTAGTTTCATGCAACAGAGAAGCGGTCAACAGTTTTCAATGATGTCGGCAAGACATCATGATGTTCCAAAAATATCAAATCCGTATCGCTGATCAGTATTCTTAATCCATACGATTACATGCGTCTAGTCCGTCATTCATAATTCAGCCGTCGTCCATTAGAGAATATCCGCGTCCATAATCCAAAGACCTATTCCGTATTCCATATAACAGTATTAGCACCAAATTCAAAAAGACAATCATAGTATACATAAACATAGGCTTGTTTCCTGCAAGAGTCAAGCGGTCAACAGTTTTCAATGATGCCGCCAAGACATCATGATGTTCCAAAAATATCAAATCCGTATCGCTGATCAGTATTCTTAATCCATAATATTCGTTGCGAAGTCGTCATCTAAAGAACGATGTATCTCAGTCACGCCAAAATTGAGGAACTTTGAGTGGAGGAACTTGGTGGTATAGCCCTGTTTTGTAAGTTTCTGCAATAAGGTTGATTAAAAAATCGTCACATTTAACACAGGATCTAGCAAATGCTACTGGGCGAGATATGTGTACGCCACATGCAGGTCCCACTGGAATATTACTTTCCAGAAAGGGATAATTTACGATGTCGAAATTGCAATCATCTCATTTGTCATAAAGTCGAGGAAAGAGAAGGCCCGCTTCAAATTTTTGAGATATAGGTCTAAATATGATGTGCCAGTGGGGCTATGCTATCTGTAGTATCCTTCAAATCCAGTGAAGGTGGATATATATCCTTCACTGCGTCATTCATATAGTGATTATCCACAGCGAGAAGATCGTCTATATAGCGTTTGGTGAATGAGAAGGAACGGGCTTTGAATTGATCGGTTTTAAAGGCATATAGTCATGATCATAAGAGAATAGATACAGGTCCACCAACAGGGGTGCACAATTAGTACCCATTGGAATACCTATATGCTGTTGATATATTGTGTTGCCAAATATACAATTCAAGTAACTATATAAACAAAGAAACATCGCAGAAAGACAGAAGAGGCCAACAGTTTTCAATGATACCAGCAAGACATCATGATGCTCCAAAAATATCAGATCCGTATCGCTAATCAATATTCTCAATCGATATGATATAGGTTGATATATGTTGTAAAGCACCGATAAATGAATGCGATCGCAGCGTGCATGATTTGGCGCTAGATTTCATGACGCCAACTCATTTCCCTTTATCGCTGGGCAGAGACCGCCTGAGTCATACTGGGTGATGTACACTCACTTGCCATGATAAAATTCACAAAATGGCTGACGTTGACAGCAGAGCATTATTATTATGAAAGGTTTCAGGCTGTTTTAGGTTCAATAACTGAAACAATGTCCTCTAAAATCACGGGATTTTCATATATGACATATTGACTCAATTAATATATAAATTGTGAAGGAAAAATATAATTTAAGAATTTTAATCGCTTTGAATAATAGGAGAACTATATTTCAAAGCAACGTAGAAGTTGTGGTCTTTACAAAATCTCTTATAAAATCTTCACCTCTTCATCTTTTCTATTATATTGATGTCTTGGGACTGACTTGATCAAATCATGAAGATTAGTCGGTTAAATAGCCCATACTGAGAACCTGTCAGATTCTTGGACTGTTCCAATCATGAGAAAGGTCTATAAAGTTACTATGGATTTGCCCCCGGGATGTTTATAAAGCAACATTAGTTTCCGAGGGTCTGCATCTTCATATCAATTCTTTCTGCTGTCCAAAACTACAGATGTTGTGTGAATCGGTTCAGCAGAAGTCATTATTTTGAAAATAACTCCATCTAGATTTTTTTATGCGTATCTTTCTCCGCATTACTAAATTTCAAATTTGACCCAAAACATATTTCTGTTTCATTGAAGATTTCTCTATTATCCGGTTCACCCCCCATCCCCCCCCCCCAAAGAAATGGCAGCAGTTATCCCTGATTTTTCTGGTTAATTTGCACTTCTTCCGTTTTACCTTAATATATTTTAAACACTCGTAATTCTACACCGCTTGTACTCATTGAGAAATCCTTGCCAAGGTAACACCTGTTCGAAAGCAGACGACACATCGAGCAGACGACACATCGATGTTGACGTGAACCAGTTCCTTCGAAATGAACTATATTACCCACACAGAACCCGTTCCTCACATTCCAGTATTCTGGTCATGAAAAGTAGTTATGGGTTATAATTTTGAGCCCCGGAAGACGTGTGATATTTTTCTGGCAATAGCCGTCGGCCATTTTGTGAAGTTTATTATGGCACGAGAGTGTATAATATCTGATAAGATATTCGGCCTAGAACAATTTTCAAAAAGTTGTTTTTTTCCACATATTTAAATAAAAAATGGAAAAGCGTATTTCTTACATTCCGATACATGATAATCGATACGCTAATATATAAGCGTTTGGTCCATCATTCAATATTACATATTATTATAAATCTCCAACTGCTGCTGTTTGTGCATAGAACAGAATCTAATATAATCTAACAAAATGTGTTGGTTCTACCCCTCTTTCTCCATAATACAATATTATTCTATAGCTTTACCATGATTCCATGTCTCCATTATAATTCCGCATAGTTCCATATATTTTCACCTAATTTACCAGTAGTAATATTTAGTCAGTATAATTCCCAAATACCGTACGTTTATGAAATCGGAGAGAAACATGGTTACATACATGTAGATCCTATGCCAGGATACCAAAATAAAGCTTCATGTAACAACTGCAATACAATACAATACCAAATATGATGATGGTGAAAAGGCTAGTTTGTCTTCCTCTCCTATATATCCCACCCTGTTTCCATGTTAACGGTTGGGTATTTGAGCGATATGCAAGAGGTGGGAAAAAATTGACGAAGTCTGGCGACTAAAATGCAACCATATGACTCTACAGGAAAGCGACACCCAACATTCAGACCCGAGAATACGGAGGAATCTCGGGCGTAGCCTTAGTATCTCAGCCGCGCTTTTATTGCAGATGTTCATGTTCATGTGGAGACTATGAGACATCTACACGACCCCTAGCACCGGCTTAAGCGGAATCAGATACGTTAGCTCGGGAGCTGTGATGACAGGTCATTTCAAACAACTCATCTGATGTTAATGGATGAGCATCATGGACGTTTGATGGAGTAAACGCCTTAATATGGGGAAACCTGGTAAATGCAAGAATACCCAATAAGAAAAAATAACCTGCAAAGTCTGAGCCTTGGAAACGGCTCAGGGAAATGTATCTCCCTCGTCGCAGCTGAACCATAGAAGATTTCGCCATACAGACATTGTAAATCTCGTACTGCTCTCGTCGGACAGGTTCCAGTTTTGGATTATCTTGACCCCAGTTTATAAAACTCAACCAGACGGGTATTTTCCTGTCAGGATTAGCGTGCGTTACTATTTCTATGCTCGTATACTGCATGGAATACATTTTCAGAGCAGGTATGTCTCGAAATAGTATGTACGTTATTGTATCAGCTTCTGTACTGACCCACCGATCTGTTCCACACCCACGGTATCATGGGGGACTTCTGGAGACTATATAGATCAGGCTATAATGCTTTAGGGTTACAGTTATTGTTAGGCTCAGGGTTAGGTTAAGGGCGTATGGGTTGAAGCATACAAAGAGGACAATCTATTTTGGGGGGACATCTGATCCTCCTATACCGGTTCTGATCAAGCTGAACAAGTCCAGACTAAAATTAATAAAAAGAACATCGATTTATGCAGAAAGTCATGATAACAACATTTTGTTGAAGGGATATTGATTGGAGAGACTGTTTCACAATTGGATATTATCGTAGGTCGTTATTACTTTCAGTGATATTTTTTCTGAGCTAAAAGCAGATTATCCGAGCATTATCGGGTATACCACTTTAATTCCACCCATGAACAAGAGGTTTGCAAACACTGTAGATTTTTAAACAACATTAGCCTTTTAAAACAGTTCGAGTCTATTCATCACTCGCGGAGGAAATACATTAGCCGTGTTCATTGCAATACAATTGCACAAAGGAATGTAAGGATAAAGCACCTCCACATGTCAAGTCCTATGCCTACGGTCGGTATATCATCAGCTCCTCGCCTAATGTATCCTTTCAAACATTTCAGTAAATGTGGCGAGCACCATGAAAGACACACTGCTCGATTTCTTCAGTAGATAGTTGTAGGATCCAACATTGTATCTTTGACGTAACATTTCACAATAGCGATATCTCCAAATAGTTCTGTAATAAGCTGTGGACAAAGGGACACAAATCGTCGATATTACCACTACTTTCACCAGTAGAAAATGAACTTTTTCGACAATTATTTTGTCTGGACAACTGAGAATTCGACATGCTTCTTCTATATATGTTACTGTAAAAATTCGCGTCTACATGTTATAATATATTAATATTGAACTTGAGGAATAGCACGCGTATACCGGCGTATTGACAAGAAGTCACATGGCAAGCGTCAGATCCGACATTCAAAATTCAACCGACATCCATAAAAGAATTTCCGCGTCAATAATCGAAATACCTATTTCGTATGACTGTTAGCGCCAACTAAAAGGTGTATGAAATAAAACTAATAAAAACATGACCTTACAGGCCGATATTCTAACTGCATTCTTTCCAAATACACCCACGGATCAAGATTGATTACTGTATTGTTATGTATCTCATCCACGTTTCTAATGTAGATGTTCACGTAAGCATCTTGCCTGGAATGACCACACAGCTCCTAGCATCGGCTTAAGCGGAATGAGATACGTATATCGAAAAACAAATCATGTGATAGCTCTGCCAGCGCATCTGGTGGAAATTGAGTTACAAGTCTTCTTCAGAATTTAAGTTACAAGTCTTCTTCAGAATTCTAGCATGTAAGGCTCGACGCCGACCTAGCGCGTATTCCTCATCTCGCTAACATATTGGAGAAAATGTTATAACTGTCGATTTGAATAAAAGTATACATAAACGGAAACACGAGACGCGGATTTTTTTTTTGCAGGATATATTTTCTTTCAGAAAGATTTTTTAAAGAAACAATAAGTTGAATACTTTGCGAGAAATATCCCTTTTCAGACAGGATGCTGTTCTCTTTAATAACTAAAAAATAATAAATCACTTGACGTATTGTCGTACTGTGTATTTCGACATTCAGTAAGCAGTCGTCGTCCACGATAGAATAATCACAAGAACTTTTCTTACAACATTTAACACCAGAGAGAAATCAAATAAAAACATGAAGCTGCGCTATCGAAACCCCTCGGCTCTGAACCCCAGCTATTATAATGTAAGGGTGTCTCTACCAATTGATTGGCTTGTGGGAAGAAATATTTACCCCTGGTATTGTAAGTGTACTTTCTTTTTTCCTCCCCTTAAATTAATTTGTTTCTGGAATAAATACATACACTATAGATATACGTTTGTCGTACACATGGCTAGATAAATACAGTACATGTATACTAAATGGCACATGTATGTCATTTTCAAAACAGATTTGCAAGCATTCTTCGCATTGTCTAAGAGAATAAATCAATAAATCAGTCATCCAATCAATAAATAAATGTGATAGTATACTAACATGATATAGAAATAATATGTAAACTTAACATAGGAATTAGTGGATTTTGTTAGACAAGGGGCATAACTCTGCAAAATACTTTCTGACACGACTCATTTTCGATAGGCATCTAGTGTCATTTTCAAAACAGATTTGCAGGCATTCTTCGCATTGTGTAAGAGAATAAATCAATAAATCAGTCATCCAATCAATAAATACATAACTCTGCAAAATACTTTCTAACACGACTCATTTTGGATAGGCATCTAGTTCAGGTCAAGAGAAACAACTGTATCACGTTAGGATGTTGTATATGGAACGGTTCTGAAATTATCACAAGGCTTTTCGATAGGCTTCTGATTTACGTGAAGATAAATAGATGTAACAAGTTTGGTTGCCATGCATGAAACGGTTCTGTAGATATCGCGGTAACGGACGGACGAACGTACGGACGGACGGACAGCCGTACATGATGACGACAATACCCCTAGGCCAAAGTTGGCCGAGGGGTAAAACACGTTTTCTGTGAGAGAGAAGCTGTCAACAGTATGTTGATAAACAAACGTTATTGGGTGTGTAAACTCATGGGTGTTCATTTCTGAACGGTTTCAGGATTCCTAGCGATAAGATTTTCGACACCTTATCAGTTTTTACTCAATCAAATTGCAATAAATATATTTCTGAAAGATATTCTAGTAGGGAATTAAATTAAGTGACAATTGCTTTTTTTCGATTTACTTTAGCTGAATTATTTGAACTCAAATGGATCTCTTTGTGAAATTTTAGTATTCACATATCTCCACTAATAACTTCTAATGTATACAAAATTTTTTAACTTCATATCGTATAATATATTTTGCAAACAAAATAAGCCTGCCTCATTTTTGTTAAATTTCATCGGGAACAGGACATCGGGAACAGGACTCCATGATAGTTCAAAGTTCAACTGTGTGCATCTATCCCCACTACCCATTAAAACAGACCTGGGGGAGGAGATGGACTTAATGTCACACTCATATCAGTTTCTTAGTGGAAACTCGGGGAGAACCACCGCCCTTCGACAAGTGACCCGCAAACTTTTACACATGCGCCAGCAGAGCTCGAATCTGTGCTAGTTGAGCTATGTGAGACTAGCGGATGCATTGCTCTCTGGTTCTTTTTCCTGAACTCTTTTCTGTGTCTCCAGCATGACACATTTTTTTATCTGTTGATAACTGCTGTAAATCTAGTGAATATGGGTCAATTTTATTTTACTATTCCAAGAAAAGAGCATTATCTGCTCTCATCACATTTATGATAATTCTAGTGCATTGTAACATGTTGACCGTTTCTGTCTTACAGGAAACTAGCGTATGTTTATGTATACTATGATTGAACCGTATTAATTACATATTGGCTGGAATGCTTCTCCGTTCAAAACGATAACAGGTTTACGAAAGAATGCATCTTGTCAGGGATAGATATAATATTGAGAAGTAATTCATTTGAATTCCGTCTAAGGAATTAACGATAATTTTAGGTATTGTCACGGGTATAAAATGTGCTTCCGCACACGCCACTCTGGTTTTGAGATACATGTATCTTGAGAAGCAACTACATAGTAACGCTGAAAAAGACCTTCGAAACGATGTGAAGGCCGGAAATATTGGGAAAAAGACTTTAAGCGGCTTTTGAATAATCGGTTTTTGTTATGGAATACAAAAGATGATGAGCTGAATGACTTTCACAGGGTTATCAACAATCTCTACCTAAAACATCCAGTTTTCCGTAGAAACAACAGAGACGAAATTCCCTTTGTAGACATCCAGATAATACATGAATACAGATATATTATACATTTTTTCAGTTTCAGTTTTATTGCAAAGGAATCAACAGATGGTGTTTTTCATCCGTGCACAATATTTACACTAAAGGTTATCGTACAAGTCATGCAACCTAAGAAACACAAATTTTTTGTTCTATTCACACTGGCTAGACGGATATGTAGTATTGTCACAAATAGCAGGCCGGCCAAGTATCTCAAAAACGCTTTTAAAAACTTTCGATGGCATTTTTTGTTACAAATGGGTACCCATGCTAAATTAGTTTTTTGAGTGATAGGGATCAAGGTACCACCCTGATTTTGGTCAATTAAGGTCGTTTTGGGGTCACTTTTGGGGTCAAATAATGTCAAAAATGGGTAAAAATCAGTTATAAAATTAATATCTATCGTACTGTTTGTTACCAATACGTACCCAAGCTGAATTAGTTGTATGTAGTGTACAGCTTGAGGTAGTCATAGATAACACATTAATTATTATAACTAAGGTCAATTTAGGGTCACTTTTGGGTCAAATAATGTCAAAACTTGGCGAAAATCGGTTATAACTTAATATGCACAGTAGTATTTGTTACCAATGAATATCCAAGCTGAATTAGTTGTATGTAGTGTAGAGTTTAAGGTAGTCACAGATAACACGTTGGTTACTAGTATTAGGGTCATTTTAGGGTCATTTTTTTTATCAAATGAGGTCAAAAATTGGTGAAAATCGGTTATAAATTAATATGCACAGTACTAATTGTTACGAATGGGTATCCAAGCTGAATTAGTTGATTGTAATGTACGGTTGGAGGTATCCATAGATAACATGTTAATTATTTGAATTGTGGTCATTTTAGGGTCACTTTTGGGTCAAACGCGATCAACAATGTGCAAAAATCGTTTACAATGAATATCCACAGTTTTAACTGTTACGAATGAGTATCCAAACTGAATTACTTGTATGTAGCGTAAGGTTTAAATTTGTCATAGATAACACGTTATTTATTCAAATTAAGGTCATTTTAGTGTAACTTTTTGGTAAATGAGGTCAAAATGGGTACAAATCGGTTATAAATTAATATCCATAATACTAATTATTACGAATGGGTACACAGGCGGAATATCTATACCAGCAACAAGCAAACGTGTGATTTTCAGATGACCACATATGGCTGCTATTTTGAGTTTGACCACCAAATCTTGATTTTTGGCATATGAAAATAGATTCAAAATGGGCATACGTTGTTATACTATGCATAGAGATCTCTCGGTTTTGATAAATTTGCACAATGAGCGAAGAATAGTGCCTTGAACTATACGAGCAACATGAAAATTGTGATTTTCAGATGACCCTATATGGCCGCCATTTTGAATTTTACCATCAAATCTTGATCTTAGAGATACGTGAGTAGATTCAAAATGGGCATAGGATGTTGGGCTATACTTAGAGGTCTCTCGGGTTTGAAAACAATTTGCATCATGAGCTAAGAATACAGCCTTGAACTATACGAGCAACAAGCGAAAGTGTGATTTTCAGATGACCCCATATGGCTGCTATTTTGAATTTGACCACCAAATCTTGGCCTTTGGCATATGAAAATAGATTCAAAATGGGCATAAGATGTTAGGCTATGATGGAGATCTCTCGGTTTTTGATAAATTTGAACAATGAGCGAAGAATAGTGCCTTGAACTATACGAGCAACATGAAAAATTATGATTTTCAGATGACTCCATATGGCCGCCATTTTGAATTTTACCATCAAATCTTGATCTTAGGGATACGTAGGTAGATTCAAAATGGGCATATGATGTTGGGCTATGCTCAGAGATCCCTCAGTCTTGATAAATTTGCAGCATGAGCTAAGAATACAGCCTTGAACTATACGAGCAACAAGCGAAAGTGTGATTTTCAGATGACCCCATATGGCTGCTATTTTGAATTTGACCACCAAATCTTGACGTTTGGCATATGAAAATGGATTCAAAATGGGCATAAGATGTTAGGCTATGATAGAGATCTCTCGGTTTTTGATAAATTTGAACAATGAGCGAAGAGTAGTGCCTTGAACTATACGAGCAACATGAAAAAGTATGATTTTCAGATGAACCCATATGGCCGCCATTTTGAATTTTATCATCAAATCTTGATCTTAGGGATCCGTAAGTAGATTCAAAATGATCATAGGATGTTGGGCTATGCTTAAAGATCCCTCAGTTTTGATAAATTTGCATAATGAGCTAAGAATAATACCTTGAACTATACGAGCAACGAACAAAAGTGTGATTTTCAGATGACCCCACATGACCACCATTCTCAATTTGACCATCAAATCTTGGGTTTTGGTATATGTAGAGAGAGTTAAAATGGGCATAAGATGTTAGGCTATGCATAAAGATCCCTCATTGGGGTAAGAATAATGGCTCGAACTGCACGAACAACAGGAAAAAGTGTGATCTTCAGATCAGCCATATGGATGCTATTTTGAATTTGACCATCAAATCTTGATCTTTGGGATATGTAAATGGATTCACAATGGGAATAGAATGCTGGGCTATGCTTAGAGATCCTTCGGGTTTGATAAATTTGTATAGTGACCTTAGAATGATACCTGTTATATGAATAACCTGAAAAGGGCGATTTATGGATGAACCCACATGAGCGCCATTTTGAGTTAACGCATGATGGTTAATCACTAGAGTTATAGAAATGAGCTTAAAATTAGCCAAATATAATATTCCAAAACGTCTTCGCTCTCGATTTTCAATCATTCTGGTGATACCACCAATGTTCAAAAGGGCACTAAATTTCCGAACCCCCTATCGTTAGGCCAGAAACGGTTAACTCAAACTAAAACTACCTATAAAAACTTCGCACCAACAATTATCTTGATCGAGAAGGTCCGTCAAATCTATAAGAAAATGCATGTTGCCAAAAATACTGAAATACCCTACACTATACATATCTTAAAATTTACCCCATAGAACTGCTTCAAATTTGATACAAAGTTTCATACAAAACTGTTTTAAATTGTTTTAAGGCCCATCTTTTAGCCATCTTTGGATCTTGTTTGACCTCGAAATGACCTCAGAATAACCTCAAATTGCCAAATTTGTCTTGGTATCCACCCAACTTTGAAACGTACTGCATACAAAGGTACTTAACGAACAGCACAATAAATATGAAATAAAACAGAATTTTCCGCATTTTTGACCTCATTTGACCCGTAAAGTGACCTTAAAATGACCTCAATTCCAATAATTAACGAGCTAGCCATACCTGTGTTAAAACCCTACAGTACATAAAACCAATTAGTGTGTATACCGGTCATCACAAATTCAATGAAAATTAATTAAGGAACGATTTTTACCAATTTCAGTGACCTTATTTGACCCCAAAAGTGACACCAAAATGACCTTTAATGCCAAAATTCCAGGTAGTATCCCCTCCTACCTTGAACCCAACCACACAAAGAACTAATTTAGCATGGGTACCCATTTGTAACAAACAATGCCATCAAAAGTTACATTTCGTGTCCTTAGCCGGCCTACTAAAAGGAATAATCGTATTAGACGATTAAAGGAACTAAATCAGCAATACTTCATAGAGAGAAAAATAATTTGGAAAGGCATTTCCATCGATATAAACGATTTAAGAAATCACAGGAAAGAAAGTGCAACGGAAAATAGTCTGACCTTCATAAATACATATAATCTAAACAATTAAAATATCTTCCCAATCATTGTCATTAACATGAAAATATTGGATTCCAATAAGCTATTCAAATGAAAAAGGCCAAACCTCAAATGCTAACAAAAACACATTTCAAACCAATCAATGTAACCCCTTGAAGATGAACGGTGCCAGTGCTGCTCGAATGTTGTCTTCGACAAATTATTTTGCTTTCGCATAAGAACTACACACTTTGACCTGCGAAACAACACGGACCCCTAACACCTTCTCCATGTTGTTACATGCGATGACGTGTAGAATATATCTGTACAGATTTCATTGTTTTCACGTTTAAGTAAGGTGTCTAGAACGAGAACCTCATCTCAGTTGTTTTCTATATTAAAATGGATGTTTGAGTCAATAGTATGGACATGTAAGTCTGTGAAAGTCATTCAGTTCGCCAGTCTCGGTATTCCATAACACGATTATCCAAAAATCGCTTAAATGTTTTATGCCAATTCTTCTCAAATTGACAGATTGAAATATTATTAAAACACGAAATAGAATTACACCAAACATGGCATTCATAGTTTGGATTCACAGTCCATAATAACCTTGAAAATGTTGAAAGCGAATCTGTTTGTCGCTGACACTCATTCAGGGCATTTCCAAACCTTTGCCCCTTTTTTGCCATCAAATTAATTAAATATTTAGTGTATATTTTACCGAGAGTATATGCTGTCATTCTTTTTGCTTTTTGCGTAAATTTGACGATCTGCCTTACAGTAGACCTCGGTTATTAACTTCTTAATTTCAAGATTTTATAAATAAAATTTCCCAGTAGTTTAACTTCATATGTAGATGAAATAGTATAAGAGTCCATTTGAACAGTTGGGAAATTGGACAGCATTTTTTCGAAAAGAAAAGAAGACGAAAATAAATAAATAGAATTATACATGCATGTATTAAAACTTATCTGGGTTTGCATTCATTTGATGACAAACCACGCGATTGCTGTTTCACCCTCTTCTTTTATCAGCTAATTTACTACATTTTTATGTTTCAGCACAAGAAGTGTATTGACATCAGCAAAATTCATCAGGATACATTTTCAATGAAATAAACATTGCAATTCACAAAAATGGTGAACAATGCGGTATCGAGGACGGAACTCATGGGGACAATTTTGAATGTCAGACCTCATTCATTTTTAGCAGCAGTTGCTAAGTTTGGTTTTAGCAATACCCTCCGGCCATTATTGGTGTATTTTGGTATAGTGCTGCAATCTGGAGCGTTGCTATTCGTGCCGAGTTGACAACTGCAAATTCTTTTAATGGAAATAATACAACTGTGTTTTCATAATGTGGATGGTGTGAAAGCAAACTTGTCAAACTTACGCTAAGGCTAGTCTGAGAGTGAACTGTACACGATTGAATTTCGATTTTCTTACAAGTCAATTATAGTTATTTCGGAGACTGCTTAATCACAGAGCTGGGGCATGATGTATCAATGTGCCTGGAATTGCTGTTCAATTTCCTTCGTCTGATTATACTGTCTATCATTTCGTCTTTGGACAAGTCACTGTCGTAGTATGGTAGAACGCGTGCATGGATAGAAATGGAAATCCAAAGGATAATGCGATCTAATGGTACACAAATTGGCTCTCCGGATAATAAAAGCGTCCTGTAAGGGTTTTATGCTTGATGCTTTTGATGAGGAGGCGGATGAAAAGGAAACAATGAAATAGTTGCTACAGGTCAGTGTGTGACAGTTTATTCCTCATAATATGTCTCGACTGACACACAAGAGAAGAATGAGACATTTAGAATATTGTTAATCACTGGTAAATAAACTAGAATATACGTACATAATTATGAATATATGAATTAATAAAAAAAATACATGTTTTGTATATATATATATTGGGAATTGAAGCCATTCGGTTTTGGTTTGACAAGTTCCCTGAAGAAATGCACACCCGATTTTCTAAAGATTTTGTTCTCGAAAGTATTCGATTTATATTAGAAAACAATACTTTTCATTTTAATGGCAAACACTACTTACAAAGGTTAGGAACGGCCATGGGGACAAAGATGGCCCCAAACTACGCTACATTAACTCTCGGCTACCTCGAACAAAAACTGTACACGCAAGTAGGAGAAAAATATGGCCAAAATGAAAAAGCTAACTTTGAAAAAATATTAAAACGCTATCTTGATGACATTTTTCTTCTGTGGGATAATTCTATTGATACCTGTGATAACATCCTCCAATTACTCAACAATCTCAACACTGATATTAACTTTACAATGGAGACCAGTGACACAGAACTCCCATTCTTAGACATTCTATTAAAGAAAGATGGGGACAAACTTATTACAGACATCTATCACAAACCAACTGACACCAAACAGTACCTTCATTTCAAAAGTAATCACCCCAGACACACAAAGATACATATACCGTACAACCTTGCAAGACGGATATGTACCATTGTTACACAGCCACATTTACGGAAATAGCGGCTTAGTGATTTAGAGATAGACCTCATCAAGAGAGGTTTTCCGAAAGAAATAATAAAGAAAGGGATAGAAAAGGCTACACAACACGACATTATTTTTCTAAGAAGCACTCATGCTAAACCAACAGAAGACACCTTAGCCTTTGTAACAACGTACAACCCTCACCACCCTGATATATTCTCTAAAGTTTCCCAAAACTTCAATATACTTGAGCAAAGCGACAGGATGAGGGAAGTAACAAAAGATCTCAAAATTATTAAAAGTAACCGACAGCCCCCTAATCTTAAAAAAAATATTAACTAGAGCCAGATTTGAAGAGAATCCTTCAACACCCGAAGTAAAAAAATGTAAGGATACTAGATGTGGTACCTGTCCGCACTTAATCGAAGGGAGTACCGTTACTTTTCAATCCTATGGTAACACTTTCACAGTCAAATATGACATGAGCTGTGACTCTAGAAATGTGATATATGTAATAAAATGTTGTGGCTGTGGTGCAGATTACATAGGTCAAACACAATATCTACGGGGTCGAGTTCGTGTGCACAAACAGCAAATCACGACCGACTCACTTAGATACATGCATGTATGTAAGCACATACATTCATGTGGAAAAGATAAATTCTCTATTTTTCCCTTCTACAAGGTCACAAACTCCACATCTGTTCAAAGGTGGCTAGATATAAAAGAAGACGAATTTATCAAATTTCACAGCCCCACCCTGAATAGATAATTTCATCAAGAATATGCGTTTTCCTTTCTAAACCTTCTCTGTCGGAATTTGGTGGTAGACAGGCGAAACAATGAAAGGAATACTTTTTACCCGCTTGTATCTTTATTATCATGTTTAATTTATGTAACTATTATGAAAGGTACTATATGTATATGCATCTTTATTTTTTGAATTGTACATGGAACGAATCATATTTATGACTAATACATGTATACATATACTATGCAAATCATATCTATATTTAATGTATACAAAATGCCAACCTTGTAACATTGTACTAATATTGGTTTGCATGTTACAATGAGATTGATAACCGCTTAATTGACTCACAATATTATGTACCGCCATTTACCTTAGAGATTATCATAATGCGAGCTAATGACGAAATAAGTTAATCCGTACATGTTCGGACAATTTCTATCGTTTACTGTATCGAATACGATTGAGCATTATGTCTTTACCTGTTTGTTACTATGGCCATTTTGTTGTTATATAATTATGCTATAAAAAGCCCACTGTAATGAAAATAATATTATAGTCCATCATCCCAAGTTCGTTTTCGGCATCGAACCTCAACCCACGGTATAGAAAATTTTCATTGTGATTTTTTGTTAGATCATACATAGACACACACGACTAGGGTGGGTGGACGGTTTGAAACATGGGTAGGTAATGTGCTAGAGGCGCTTATAGCAGACAACGGCAATTCTCAATTAACGCGAAAAATTAGGGGGTAGGGGTAACAAATTACAACATATTTCGGAGGTTACGTCTTCAATGGTTACATGTGATGTCTCATTATTAAGGTATTTACTTGGGCTGTCTCACAAAGCAAACCTTATATTGATTGGTCATGATTCGGCTGATATGTAGGTCAGTAGGTCATTGTGTTGATTTCAAAGCGAAAAAACGCGACAAGTGTTCTTTCTTGTCAGTTGAGTGCACAGAAATGGGCATCAATTTGCAAAACGAATACCTATAGATTCTCTACATATCATGTACATGTTTTTGATGAAATAATTTGATCGTCTGCCTAAAACTGATTCTTCTCCAACTTGTTTGTGAATCAAATCAATTTTGAACAAATGTGGAAATTAAGGGGTAGGGCAATCACATCAAAACTTTAGCTTAAACTTCAGCTTTAAATTTTGCTATTACGATACCACCGTAAACGTATTTATATGGAATAAGATCTACAATGCATGAAAATCAAAACGAATACGATTGGCCTGTATTATGTAGGTCAGTAGGTCACTGTTTTGTTTACAAAACAAAAAGCCGCTGAGCATTTTTCAAGGTAATACAAAGATATTCTTTATCTGAAGTCGACTATATATACATCATGTACAGGTGTTGAGTACGGGTTCCCCATGAGAATAAGTGTCGTTATTAGAAGAAAATTAGATGTTGACGAACGGCGGACGGTTTAACTAGTCTTCTGTCTCACTCTCTTCTTCCTCATCATCGCTTGCATCTTCGTTATCGTCCTCCACTTTATATGGGTTTTGGCAATCATCAGATCCCGAACATTTACAAGAGTCAATACATGGCATCTCATTCAGCTTACATTGACAGGTTCGTCTTGTACATGCCGATTTTGAGCAATTACAGGACAGGAGTTCAATCACTGATGATGGAGCTTGCTCCTTCGTCATACGAACTGGGACAAGGAAACCATCGTCGTCCAGCTGCCATTCATTGTCAATCGGTGGAGGAATGTCTGACTTTGGTACGATCGACTTCTTCCAAACGAAGCATTGGTAGTTGACTCTCTTCAAATGACAGTTAAGACTGTCTGATGTTGGTGGTAGAGCTGTGTTTTTTAGTTGCCTTCTACAAAAGAGGTTATAACGCTGACTGTCAACATCTCCATCGACATTCTCACCACCATACAGGGCTACAACAATATCTTGGCACCCTTGTAAGGCATCATTACTCAGTTCAATGTCGTTTCCGAGATCGGATAAAGGTGTACAATACTTTTCCGGGTTGCTTTCGATCAGCTTAAGGATCTTTACCTTGCCCATACCATAAAGAGAACTGGTAGTATCGCAGCCAGAAATGGCATGAAGTCCAAGGACAGCACTTAGAATCTTTCTCCGCTTAGTAGCAAGAGCATGTATAGGAATCAATCTGGATTTCATTCCAATTCCTGTCTGCAACCACGTCTCCACTTTCAGATTTGGATGATGGTAGATAAGCAGAATACCTACATCTGAATCTGGTGATCTTACTACTATACGATCATACCCTTCTTGGGCAGCATGATGAGCATGTAGAATCATGCGTGTATCTGCCTCCTCTTGGCCAGTGAAAAGTGCTCGAACTTCTGTCTGTTTCCCAGCTGTTATCTTCCGCGACTCTCTGCCGTCAGGAAAACCACCACCTATGAACAACTGTTGTCCGGGTAGGAGCCCCCTTTGTGCCCGTTTGGACAATTCAGTGGCCAGGAAAGCGGTTAGCCTCGCCTTGTTCGAAGAGCTGGCTATGAATTTTGCCCATTGTTTTGGGACAGGTGTGTGTGGACCATGAATGAGAAACTCCAGTGTGCCAACTCCATTCTGTCTACGCGTTCGTTCGTACGACTTAATCGAATTCTGAATATCGTATCTGTCGAAAACCACATCAACACGTGAAATTCCAACATGCATCTGGAACGGCCGCATCACCGTGTTGCAGAAATCTGAAGCGAAATCACCGAATGTAGCATTTGTCGCTGGTTTTTGAACTTGTACAATCTCCATGGCATCAAATATCTGAATGGTGGTTGGGGGATCAGATGTCCTTGGTAGCTTCTCAATGATGTCACATGCTACACATTTTTCCAGTTCGGATAAGAGCACTTTTATTTGTCTTTCGATAAGAACCATCTGGAGCGAATAGGGACAATCAGGACAGCTGACAGTTCATGCTCACACATCTCCCTTAGAGGAACGCGTCTAGTTCTGGAAGCAATGAGTAGCCTGCTGAATAATTCTCTGTCTGCATTAATCGGAATTTCTTTGACTTTCGTAGTCTTCGATTTGAGAGGTTTATTGAGCTTGGCAAATGTCGGTATGTTTTGCCTCGGTATTGGGTCATATACAGAAGCATCCCCTTTCTCCAACCGGAGGTTTACAAAGCTATTACTAAGTTTCTCTCCGAGTTGCTTACATGAGATAAGTTGACAGGCATCAGCCTCAGAGAGTGCGATACCTGTTGCAATATTTGTGAGAGGTACCTCGTCACCTTCGACTTCAAACGGATTTGCCATCAGTGTCTCTACAGAGCTAAGCAGGTGTTTAACATCTGTCTCATCTCTCTGGATGCGACAGTGACCAGACTCCTTGTGTTCCTTATCGCCTTGTTCAGACTTCATGTCACACATTCTCATAACTGCTGTAACAATAGCCGATCGCTGGTGGCACGTAAGGAACCATCTGTTTAAGGCTTTGACTCGTTGGGAAATACCTATAATGCCACCTGGTCCCTTCGTATCACGGTTAACTGACTGTTCCAGAGCCATGTCCGTCCACACACTTGAGAAAGGCCTGCCAGATCTGGATACAGTATGGTTACCTTGTTTGAACTGTTCGTACACTTCTGGTGCTCGTTCGACAAGGAGATTCATGTCACTGATGTATACAGTTAGCCAGCGCGCATAGTTCGGACGATCAAAAGCATGAATCGCCACACAGCTACTCAGATGAAGATCCCAAATGCTATCCCTCTCCGCTCGGATGAAATCCAGCAGAATATGGACCATGTCAATGTACAGTATCCAAAATTTGAATAGTTTGGACTTTGAACTCTGTTCATCTTTGAATTTCTGCATCTGATCTTCAATTGGGGCTAAAATGTCTTTCAAACTATTCACGTGTGCTCTTTGCTCTTCTGTATTTCCTTTTTGAAAGGATTGTATGGCAGCGTCATAGTTGCACCTGATGTCGTCCAAATGGAAAGTTGTGTTAGTTGTATCATGACGAGACTTTTGTACCCATTTGCAGAATGAATCCCACAACAGGCTCTCCAAGGTTTCCATAACCAGCTTATGGGCGCGACTACCTCTGTTATATGCCTTTCCTTTCAGTAGATTTGCGGCAGTGGTAGGCGCATACACCCCAGATTCCACCAAGAGGTCTTCAAGCCCCGAGTTCGCAAAAACTTTATCAAGAACCGCCAAAAATGTCAATGCAATAATTATATGCATTCCCCCCAGGCGCAGAATTGTATTTGGGAACTCGAGTGGCCTCCGCCATAGAATTTCTCTTGCTTTGCAAAAAATTGCCTCGTCTAGGGTTAAAATTTCATGTTTCTGTCCCAAAACAGCCATCATGCATTTTACAGTACAGAGTACAGTATAGACAGTACTATACTCTGTTGGCGATGCTGGCATCATGGGGCAGTAGCCAATCATGGACTTCACTGGTTTGTGAAGGGACATTTTTGCGTCGAATCCGGACCAACTTGGCACCGATTGTTCTTCTGTTGTGACTTCTTCCGAAGGATCCACACATTTTCGTCTAAGCAATGTCCAAGTGAAGTCATCAGAACACGTCCCACTCCTTTTAGACTCAAACCATTCTGGTTTTACTTTGCCAACATACTCCTGTATCAGGCTTTCTCCCACCGGCATGGAATTGCTGCATATCATACAGGTCGTCAGTGTCAAGCGGATGAATCTTTGGAAGAGGACCTTTGTCGATATTAAGCGTGCACTGTGGAACATTAGCCTGATTTTGATATACTACAATTGTTGTAGAATGGGTTGTGTTTTTGCCATCAAGCGTCTCCTCGCAAAGATCATTGTTATCAGCAGCTACTTGTGTGAACAACCCAGGACGAATACAAGATGGTATGACTATATTATTCTTGGCATACTGTTCCATGTAGTAGCTTCCTAGACCTGTATCTATTCGTTCTACCGTGCTATAGCTACTACCATGCTCAAGTTTATTCAACATTGTGATAACCGAGCTGCTGCCTGTCTGATGCCGAACTGCCATCGCCAGGCCAACATGCTTTGGCGTTTTCACATTACCATGTGAAACCATGTGGATTAGATCCTGGCCTACAGACAAAACATGTCGATGATCTTGGGGATTCATACATCGAAAGTTTGGGGCGACATTCTCTTCCCCCATAGTTGTGCCTTGTATCACCCACTTTAGGAATGTATAAACAGACTTTGGCACTAGATTCAAAGATTTCTCTATAGATATGTCTCCACTGTCAATTGGGTTGACTGACAGTCCCTCAACGGCTGTGATATCTGTCCTCAAAATTGTAGCAGCTACAAAGAGTGTGTTCAGCTTATCAGAATTCAAAGACCATTCGTCTTCTGTGACTGGATCTACTACCAAATCCTCTGGATCATCAACATCTACGTCTGTAGACACCAGCCTAATAACATCAACCATGTCTTTCATGTATACCAATTCTGTCTTTGATCCCCTTGATTTGAAGGCAATGAGATCACCGAAAGCATTCAAAAGCCGATCCTTAATTTTCTGAGCAGAGTACTTTGCCAGACGATCCGAGGACCCAGACCTGAAAGGCTCCATGATTTCATTCATATCTAGTACTTCCCCATTTCGCAGTTCTAACTTAATACGTGGAAGCATATTCTGAAATGAGGATTCTTGTATTGAAGAATCCTTTTTGTCATCTTCTACGGCTTTGTTCAAGCTTGCTTTTATGTTTCTCTCACTAAGATAAGCACTATGACACCCCTTGTGGTATCGTGCATCTGCCGCCACGAGGTCATTGCCGGACATAGCGATTCGTGCAAGCATAACATGATCTGATCTTGCCTTTGCTGCGTTAGACAGTGATTCCTGAAAACTAAAGCCTCTAACCATGATGAGCTGGGTATCGCCTTTCCTTTTTTTACATTTACAAAAGAGACAACGAGTAAAGTCAAGTCCACCACTTGCACCTCTAGTGCTCGATTGAGTGTCTAATAGACCTTCTATTGGACTTGCTAAAAACGGTGCCAAAGACGTTTTGTGCGTGTAATTCTTGTAACAGGTTTTGTGCCACACGAGTTCTTTCTCAGAAAGCGATTCGCCTTGAAGTCTTATAAAAATATGATCCTGTTTGGTTTTCACAGCTGCCCAGAAAAGATCAATTGCGTCCACTGTAGCAACACTAAGTGTTTCCAATGTATCTTTCTGACATTTTATACATTTAGTCCAGTTTGTGTATATCTTAGCTTTTTTACTCGGCGGCTGGTACATATTTGAAGCCATATTTGTGGAAGTGGTCTCACTAAACAAACTAGTAGTTCATTGGCAAAGACAGATCAAAACCGTGTAAGAAGATAGATTATATTTATATCAACAAGTATAATGATTGTGTTCAGATCATATGTGTGTTATTTCACTCGCCTGTGTTCCCCATACATGGGCGAGTTTCAGTAATCATGATTGTGTATTCAAGTAGGGCTATGGAGACTTAACATGCATCCAGTGATGAAACGAACGAAATTAAAGAAAAGGAAGAAAAATTTCACAACCTTGAAAAAACATATCCCTGACAATATTTGCTCTAGATATATCGATAACTACAGGTACTTCCAACTGATATGCGTGAAGTGAGAGCTCGCTATCAAATTTGAACAGATGGCGCTGTTATACTCTCATGCTAACATGCCGCTGTATAATTGTGAACAGATGGCGCTGTTACATTCTCATCCGGGTAGGCTCAACTCGGAAAATAACGTATACATGTATTTGGACACGATCCACTGTACTGCGCATGCTGGTTTTCGCTGGGCCGAGTAGATGTTTGCCGAACTACTTCCCATGAAGTTTATATTGGGGGTTTATGAAATGATTTGATGCATGAAATAAAGGCTACAGCTATCGATCAAGATATTCGTCTATATAATCTTGCTATATTTGTATATGTGCTTTATTTAAAATTACAAGCGTCTGGTCCGCTGGGGACCAGATGCACTAAAATGCACTATTCATAATATTCGAGAGCTGACACATTCACGCTATATTCAGTGGAAGTGATACTAGCCCAGTAGTACGGTGACCTACCGACCTACATAACTGGTACCAGCCAATGGACGTGTTCGTACATTGTAGAGATAGCCAATTAAATTATCTTCACAATGATATCTTAATTGTAATATTTGACTCAAGAGATGTTGGTATACTAATGTGATGTACCCCCTAATTTCCATGTTTATCATAGATGTATTGATATGTGAACAATCTCGCGAAGAACTATTTGTGGGCCGATGCTAAAATTATTTCGTTAAAAACTGTAACTGGTACCCAGAGAATGTTCAGCTATTCAATGTTTATATTGATGTAATATCCTGCGTATACAGCTGACAAATGGGAAGACACTCCGTAATTCTCGTTTTGAATTCAAGGAAATGACCTACTGACCTATATATGGGACGATGATTGACCAATCAAAACAGATTTTCCATAGAATGATAGCACACATACATATCTTCATAATGATACCTTACATGTAACATCTGAAGAAGCAGAGGTGGAAATATATTGTAATTTGTCACCCCTACCCCTATTTTTTTTGTTTATTGAAACTTATCGTGATCTGCTATAACTGCCTCTAGCTCAATACCTACCCATGTTTCAGACTGTCCACCCACCCTAGAAGGATGCGCCTATGTAAGCTCTAACAAAAAATCACACTGAAAATTTTTGTATACCGTGGGTTGAGGTTCATCCCAAAATAAGCCCCTTTTTCTGTTTGGGATGAAGGACTATTACTTGCACTCTGAAGAAGCTGAAGTAAAACAGCAGAAATGCGCATCAGAGCTATGTGACCGTGTTGGCAGTTAATCATTTTTCATTTATATTTCTTCTCGTTTGACTCTTTTACCTTTTCACTATATATATATATATATATATATATATATAGCCCTCTAACGGAACATATCCTCAAGTTTCAAGGACATAGAACTTTGACTCTATGACTTTGTTGTCGGTCGAGTTGGGGTTGTTTTGTGCCTGTTTGCACTCCTTATAGCGGTGGATCATGGGGGCGTTCAAGTTTGCCGCTGTGAAGGGGAAGGTTGTATTTTCTTAGTTTTTCTCCCGGGTGTGCGACTTTTTTCTCTTGGGGTGCCAAAACTTGTTTTCTTATGTGATTGTTTCCTAATTTGTTCTGTATTTTTTTTAGAGAAAGCTGCATAAGTGGCACACCTGTCGGTGGTTGGCGTTGCCGACTTACTGCTGTGGACAGAATCGATCAGAACGGTGCTATGTTTCTTTGTTCCAAATTTCATGCCTGTTGCAGGAAGTGCGCAAACATAGTCTTTTTAACAAGTTGGAGCGATATGCAAGAGGTGGGGAAAATTGACGACATCTGTCGACTAAAAAACAACCATATGACTCTATAGGAAAGCATCCCTCGGCACCTAACATTCAGACCTGAGAATCTCAGACCTCTGACGTAGCCTTAGTATCTTAGCCGCGCTTTTATTGCAGATGTTCACATGGCGACTATGAAGTATCTAGCACCGGCTTAAGCGGAATTAGATACGTCACTGAAATATGTGTCAAACGAAATAGGTCTTTCGATTATAGACGCGGAAATTCTTATATGGACGACCGCGGACT
>JAVTVY010006183.1:0-42463 GCA_036873755.1 Hanleya hanleyi | reverse complement strand
CCGTCGCTGATTGGTGGCCTACAAGGTGCCTACGCCGAGGTCCGCGCGACCACCCTTCCTGGGTTAACTCACAATCCACATATTTTGCGCCAAATTCATCTAGTGTCAATTCCTACGTTAAATGATTGCATGTATTGATATAACATTACGGTTGGCCCTGAAAAGGGTCTTTGGAACATGTACACCACTGTATTGGCGCCATTCCTGGGTGTCGTCAGAATCCCTCATTTTGCACCAAAATTCGCACTGGCCAATTCCTATGTTAAATGATTACGTGTATTGAGATAACATTAGAGTCGATGCTGATTGGTGGTCTACAAGGTGCCTACGCCGAGGTCCGCGCGACCACCCTTCCTGGGTTAACTCACAATCCACATATTTTGCACGAAAATTCACCTAGTATCAATTCCTACGTTAAATGATTGCATGTATTGATATAACATTACGGTTGGCCCTGAAAAGGGTCTTTGGAACATGTACACCACTGTATTGGCGCCATTCCTGGGTGTCGTCAGAATCTCTTCATTTTGCACCAAATTCGCACTAGCAAATTCCTAGGTTAAATGATTACGTGTATTGATAACATTAGAGTCGATGCTGATTGGTGGTCTACAAGGTGCCTACGCCGAGGTCCGCGCGACCACCCTTCCTGGGTTAACTCACAATCCACATATTTTGCAGTAAAATTCACCTAGTGTCAATTCCTACGTTAAATGATTGCATGTATTGATATAACATTACGGTTGGCCCTGAAAAGGGTCTTTGGAACATGTACACCACTGTATTGGCGCCATTCCTGGGTGTCGTCAGAATCCCTTCATTTTGCACCAAATTCACCTAGTGTCAATTCCTATGTTAAATGATTGCGTGTATTGATAACATTAGAGTCGATGCTGATTGGTGGCCTACAAGGTGCCTACGCCGAGGTCCGCGCGACCACCCTTCCTGGGTTAACTCACAATCCACATATTTTGCACCAAATTTTTGCATGGTTGGCCCTAAAACACTGAGAAAAAAACCCCTGTGTGTTTGAAGGGATAGGGGTTGGCCCTGAAAAGGGCCGTTGATGTGGGGGCAGGGATTGTTTTTTGGAGTTGGAGATTGGTAATACTATAGAATATAGAGGACATGATGTATGACCTGATTTGAATTGAATGTGCCAAGTTAGAAGTTCCCCCTTTCGGAGTAATTGGTTGGCCCTGAAAAGGGCCGTTGGTTGGCCCTGAAAAGGGCCGTTGAAGTCAATTTGTTTACCCTGTTTTATTCTGGAGGAGTTTGCCTGTCTACTCCGTGCAATCGCTGATGGAAAAGTACCGGTACGGCTGTAATGTGTACCGGCCAGGCTGTTGTTGTTCTTCTTCTTCATCCACATAGATGGGCAGATCGTCTAAAAACGATGCTGGTGGAATGTGTTGTAGCTCATCGATGTCCACGAATTCCGGCTGCACTTGTGCACGAAGTTGTTGTTGTTGTGGTGGATGTAGCTCGTCCATCGTTGTTTTTAAATGGCTGAGCCAGGCCTCATCGCTGACCGTCCTGGCCAGCGATATGAGAGCCCGGAGATTCTGGGCTGCCGTCGTAGTGAAGTGATTGTCGACGTGCCGGCACCACCCCCGTAACTCTCCCAGCCAGAAATCCTTGACAGCCTTTACCATCGTCTTCCGCTGTCGCCGGGCAATCTCCCGCTGTATTTCCATCATTCGGCCGGAAGCCCCTGTCGTTGACATCTTCGCTACGCGGTTCATCTTCTTCAATATGTATACGTCTTTATGGTATGTAAAAGGTGAATGGAATGGTGCTGACCACGCTCCCGCTGGCTTTATACTGAAATACAGTATATTTTCATTGGCTGTTTCAACCTAGGTGATGCTGGCTTCATTGGTTCTTTTTAGCGATAGCGGATTGGCTCTTTTTATAGACAGCGGATTGGCTCTTATTCGGGTCTGCTGATTGGTCAATATAGTGGACCCCAACCCTTCCTGGGTTAATTTACAATCCTTCATTTTGCACCAAAATTCGCACTAGTCAATTCCTATGTTAAATGATTGCGTGTATTGATAACATTAGAGTCGATGCTGATTGGTGCCCTACAAGGTGCCTACGCCGAGGTCCGCGCGACCACCCTTCCTGGGTTAACTTACAATCCACATATTTTGCACGAAAATTTACCTAGTGTCAATTCCCACGTTAAATGATTGCATGTATTGATATAACATTACGGTTGGCCCTGAAAAGGGTCTTTGGAACATGTACACCACTGTATTGGCGCCATTCCTGGGTGTCGTCAGAATCTCTTCATTTTGCACCAAATTCACCTAGTGTCAATTCCTACGTTAAATGATTGCATGTATTGATATAACATTACGGTTGGCCCTGAAAAGGGTCTTTGGAACATGTACAGCACTGTATTGGCGCCATTCCTGGATGTCGTCAGAATCTCTTCATTTTGCACCAAATTCACACTAGTCAATTCCTATGTTAAATGATTACGTGTATTGAGATAACATTAGAGTCGATGCTGATTGGTGGTCTACAAGGTGCCTACGCCGAGGTCCGCGCGACCACCCTTCCTGGGTTAACTCACAATCCACATATTTTGCACGAAAATTCACCTAGTGTCAATTCCTACGTTAAATGATTGCATGTATTGATATAACATTACGGTTGGCCCTGAAAAGGGTCTTTGGAACATGTACACCACTGTATTGGCGCCATTCCTGGGTGTCGTCAGAATCTCTTCATTTTGCACCAAATTCACACTAGTCAATTCCTATGTTAAATGATTACGTGTATTGAGATAACATTAGAGTCGATGTACACAGCGCTGATTGGTGGTCTACAAGGTGCCTACGCCGAGGTCCGCGCGACCACCCTTCCTGGGTTAACTCACAATCCACATATTTTGCACCAAATTCATCTAGTGTCAATTCCCAGGTTAAATGATTGCGTGTATTGATAACATTACAACCCGAATCATCACGGACTTTCACGAAGGGTGAGGATAGAATAAAAACTATAACGTATACGGGTACGGATAGAGAGAGGTGCGAAAAAAAACCCTATAACGTGTACGGCTACGGACTAGGGTGTTTTAATAGACACGAGTCATCACGGACTTTCACGAAGGGGAGAAGTGCATCCCCTTCGATATATACAGACTTGCCTCGTCGATGTTCAATAAAATTCATGAAAAAACACAAAAATGATGGTTTTTTGACTTTTTTTATTTAAGTCAACAAGAATGTATAGAATATGTACAAATAGAATACAGGTGGTATGTACAATAGAATAGTAGTGGTATATACAAGTGGTACAAAAAAGTTCTGTCAGGAGTAGGATTCGAACCTACGTCCGGCATTTCGCCGACCAGCACTTAATACCGGCGCCTTAGACCACTCGGCCATCCTGACTTTTACAGTTTTTAACTGGTGTATCAACAATCATATAGTGTGTGTTCGACATTTTTTCACAAGTCCAAGTAAGTGGTGCTCACACCATCGGCCAGCACTTTCCGTTTCGGGTAAAAGAAAGTAAAGGCGTCTCGTTGCTGGATGTACGTCCGCATCTGGTGATCCACTAACCGAAATCCTCGGTTAGTTCCATTCGCACTGGCCTGGCTTTGCAGCACGTTCAAGTACAAGGCTTTGTCGATGTTGGGATCGCGCCGGTTCACCCCTTTGCAGCTAAACTTATTTTCGTCTACCCCGTAACAGTAATACGTCTTGGAGGAGAGAGCAATCATAGCATCCCCACTCCACTCCAGCTTGAAGAGACCCGGCGTACGCTTATCGTACTGGTATTGGTCACGTGCAGGTAACCACTGGTCCCGTTCCGCTTCATACTCTGCCCGTAACTCCGGTTTCACCAGGGACTCCCAATCTGCATTAGAGACGGCCATGTAGGCCGAGTCCGTATCCATCTCCATGAGTTGCCAGTCTGATGCATTAAAATACACACCCATGAAATCATAGAGAAACTGCAGCATCCTCAGCTTGGCCACATGGTATACCATACACCCAATCTGCAGGGGTAGGTTGTAACGGATAGTCTTCTTGGCTGAACTGACTTCATACGTGTCGTCATCGATGACCTCCACGGAGCGAAACAGAGGAGAGTTCACTTTTTTGCGGGCTTGGGTAGTAGTACAAATGCTCACGTTCACGTGCTTATCCTGATTCGTAACTGTTTTTCCATAGTAACCATTGCCCGTCAACTTCCAAGATTGACCGATGATGGCCTTACTCGGATCTTGGTCACCTTGACGACGGGCCGACGTCACGGTGTCGGCATTCTCCGCAAAACAAGCGTCGGGTACGTACTGTATCACTTGGTATATTTTGGTAATTTCCAAACCGTGGCTCATGTACCACTGCAGTAAGGGAGTGCCCAGCAAGATTTTCTCGGCCCACATACTGCCAATCAACATCCGACGAGGTCGAGGCAAACACTCGTGTTGCTTCGCATAGGCCCCCATGGTGTCTCCAATATCATCCCGACCCACCAGCGTGTTCTTAAAGATGGGCGGGCACTGGGCGAAGAGGGGCTTGAGAGTATCGGGAACATGCAAATCACATTCGACAAAGCCGTAGAGGTCCCCCGAACGAATGGCGTCGAACATCTGTGGCAGACTCAGGAGTCGCCGACGACTCAACAGGTACTCGCGCTCTTTTAGGAAACGCCGTAAATGGGGTAGGGCCTGGCACATGGTGTGAAATTCACACTCCCACATTTCGATGAGATGGTATCCTCTCTCTTTGACGTAATCTCCGTTCTCCTGCACTTCTTCCCGTAATTCTTCTGCCGATTTCCCACGTCGTTCGTTGAAGCGTCCAGCGCTGAAATGGCATCCGTGGCCGTGCCAGTAACACCCATAAAATTGAAATACGGTCGGTGTCCTACCCACCAGGGCAAATCCATCGACGGGGAGTCGACGATCTCCTATCCGCTTCTCTGTGGCGTTGGTCTGGTGTCGTATATAAATTGCCCGTCGATAGGCTTCTCAATCCAACCACTGATCAGCCAGATGCTTGTAGGGAGTACGTTGCGGTGTAAAATGCCGACCTTCCGCCAACCAACGTGTATAATGGCCACTGGGCATAGGTTGGGCCAGAGACCACAGGTACAAGGCATTCGCATCGAAACCGATGATCTTAGCACAGGGTTTTCCACTGGGGAGAGTAGTGACGTCCTTCTCGTGATAACGGTGAAAAATAAGACTCGGTCCGCCGACAATGTTCTGCTTTAGACAATCATGCATGTCTGCATCTTTTTGCTGTATCAGCGAGAAGTACGTAGGACACTCTTGAAAAAGATGGGGAAGCGCCAGACCCGGTAAACTCAAGCACTCCCTGAAGATGTCGACGTGCATCTCGCGACGAAAGAGTTGAACCATTTTCTTGGCCGCTTCCAGGAAAGGAACCACATCTAAGTTATTATACCATATCAGGAAATCTCGCAAGGTCTGCATATGTTGATCGTTCTATACCTGCTGTAGTTCCCGGTACGTGTCTTCCGGACATTCCACTTGCTTCAAATCATCAAAGAAGGCATCCCGGGGTGGCAACTGTGTTTCCTGCAAACGGTCGAGCGTTGATATATACGTGTAAGGGAACTTCCCTTTGGTTTGTGCACAGTTATACGCCTTGACCCACTGATCATAGCTACAATTAGGAGCTAAGTAGTTCCGTACATCCAGGAAATGAAGTGATGTGGTAGTAAGGGCCATATGATTATTGATCTTCTTGATGATGGACTTGATGGTATTCGCCTGGGCCAAGTAGGGATAGAGAAATTGCTTCACCATGTTCAAGTCATATCGCCCCGAGTTGAAACCCAGCACCGGTAACTGACCTAGATATTGTAGGAAGCGCACTTTCAATTTCTGCGCATACGGTTTCGGTAAAGGCACATCCTGCGACGGCATGGACTCCGGCTCCGACTCGGACTCTTCATCGTCACTAAACGCTACACCCGGTATAGGAATCCGATCGGTCAGCTGGTCCAGTACGTCCTGGAACTTGGACACCAACAATTTCGTACTGGCCGCACTGACTTCCTCTAAATACTCCATCATGCAGGTGATCAACTCATGGGAATCCCCGGTAGACACGAAACAGACCGGTGCAGCGTCATAGCCAGGTACGTTGCTGGAAATGCTGACACTCAGGGGAATATGGCGCTGCGTCCACTGCGTTTTCGCTGAAAACAGGTCCATGGGTTCCAATAGGGCCTCAAAATCCTAACACGCCCGGTAGGGGAAATAACGGTCCGCCTCCGGTATGATGAGACCCTCATCGGGCAGGTCCTCGAAAATAGTAGGCGTATTGTGATACACACCACCAGGATAGGCTCGCTTGACACTGTTGTCACAACGCTTCTCGTGCCGATGTAAGTCGGTGGAACGGTCAAACACCCGATGGCATTGGGCACAACTGTAAGACTGGGCGTACTGGCTCATCTTGTAGATCAGCGAAAAATGACTCACGCCATTGTAGTCGAAGACATTGACTTCCATCGTAGAAGCATACCGTTCTGTTGAACGACGAACCAATTCAGCCACAAATGTATCCTCCTCGCATCGTAATCGATATACACTGATATTGATGTTGAACAGTGTTTCCACATCATCCAAATTGTTGAACGGGACTCCACGGAAGTGCCGCTCATCCAAGTCTTGCTGCTCTAAGTATCGCTCCCAATAGTGATTGGCCACTTTGTCACAACCATGGGGATTACACTGGTCCAGATGCACGGCCAAACACCGAAACAGACATTTCCGGTCTTTGTAGGGTCCCTTCATCCCACCCGTTAATGCATGCAGTCCATGTCGATGAAGCAGCCAAGGGGGTAGTAGTACAGGAGCACCGATAGGATGATTTCTCATTTTTGTGACGAAAAATGTGACGTTGGTCACCCTTTCCACAAGCCATTGGGTATTGGGGCGTTGCAACCGGGCCCATTCCAATGGGTCCAACGTAGTCAATTGGTCAATGAGTGGCTGCAGGGAAATCGCATTCGTCACCGTGAATGGCTTGTCAAACACATACGTATTATTTCTGGGATAATAATACCGCAGCTGGTCTGTCTCTTTATGGCGAAGGATGTATCCAAAAGTGAGATTCAACTTGAAGGCTGTGACCTGGTCTGTGAAAATGTTCTCCGCATAAGTAGACAAATACGTAAGATCCTGCAGTCGAAAGTTATACAAGTCCAATAGACGACGGTCACGGTGAAAACAATGGCGTATGGTAGCCCAGTGTCGTTGATAAATCTCCCTCACACGCTCGTCTTGAGGCAAGACTTCAACCGGAGGTGCTGCTGGGTCCCAGGGAAAATCTTCTCCACGTCTCATGCTTTCGTCTAATACAAGCTGGTAACCAAACAGGCAGACAGGCTGGCTAGTGGTCAGGCAGGCTGGCTAGTGGTCAGGCAGGCTGGCTAGTGGTCAGGCAGGCTGGCTAGTGGTCAGGCAGGCTGGCTAGTGGTCAGGCAGGTTAGTGGTCAGGCAGGCAGGCAGGCAGGCAGGCAGGCAGGCTGGTCAGGTCAGTAAGGTAGGGCAATGAATACACCCCACCCTTAAAAATTATCCCCTTTTATACGTTTTTCTATCCAAGATGGCCGCCTAAAAACATTCGAAAATGGCCGCCACGTTCGAAAATGGCCGCCGCGTTCGAAAATGGCCGCCGCGTTCGAAAATGGCCGCCACGTTCGAAAATGGCCGCCTGTCAATCAAAAACATTCGAAAATGGCCGCCACGTTCGAAAATAGCCGCCTGTCAATCAAAAACATTCGAAAATGGCCGCCACGTTCGAAAATGGCCGCCGCGTTCGAAAATGGCCGCCTGTCAATCAAAAACATTCGAAAATGGCCGCCACGTTCGAAAATGGCCGCCAAAACGTTCGAAAATGGCCGCCACGTTCGAAAATGGCCGCCGCGTTCGAAAATGGCCGCCTGTCAATCACACCGTTCGAAAATGGCCGCCTAAAAACACAGCCCTCTTCCCAGACGGATGAATACAGTCTCAATAGAGTCCCTCTTTGACGGACCTAGTTGCACTTGATGACCCCTCACCGCCACAATCCCGCCCCAAATTACCTCTATATAGGGGTGTTGAAAGGATAGCCGATTTACGCATTTTTCGATTTTAAAAATGGCCGCAACAAAAAGCCGCCATTTTCCCTCAGGGCCCCCACCTGATCACTACTTACGCCACATTCCCGCCACAAATTACCTCTACATCCGGGTGAAAGGATAGCCAATTTACGCTTTATATACTACTGCCGACATATTAATATCAGAACCCATTAAGCATTCTTTAGCTCTACTACATACAAGGGATATCACTCATTATTTTCTTGCTGTGGATAATGGAGCAGTGAAGGGTTTATATCCACCTTCACTGGATTTTAAAGAAACTACAGATGGCTCTAACGGCACATCTTATTTGGACCTATATCTCTGTTAAAATGAAGCGGGCCTTCTCTCTCGTCGACTTTACGACAAAAGAGATGATTTCAATTCGATATCTTAACGCCTTGTGGGGGGGGGGGGGACAAAAAGGCCTCCCCTACCAAACTTTCTGCGCTATCTCCGGAACGACAAAGAATTGAGAGCTGACACTCCGTGACTTTATAGTTTATCATATTGGGGCCATTTTGAGCCTATTTGCATAACCTCTTGAGTAGAGGATCATGGGTAAATTCAAGATGGCGGACACCTGGGCTACCAGAAAAATGTCATTTTTCTTCAAACTTTCTGCTTTCCCGCGATGAAAACTGCGCAAAAACAATCTTATTTCACATCACATTAATATTTACTAATTTATCACGCAGTTTTTGCGGAGAAATTGCTTGAATAAATTTTTTTTCGAAAAATCTGGACGATGAATCGACCAAAAATGCCGTTTTTGAAAATGACGTCACAGTGACGTCATCAAAGCGGCCATCTTGGATTTTTAAAAAATATTTTCTGGTAGAGCTTGACCCAAGGGTATAGTGTGGTAAGTTTCCGCCTCCGAGCTTAAGGGGTAAGAAAAATAATCAAGGGAGGTGGGGGCGAAATGGCCCCTCCCCAGGCCCGGACAGGTCCCAAAAAGCCCAGGCCAGATAGGGTTAAGCTATCCCTATCTGGACAGTAATATACCAGAGGGACCTGCATATGGCGTATACACATTTCTCGCCTAGTAGCATTTCCTAGATCGTGTGTTAAATGTGACGATTTTAATCAACGTCAAATAACATTATTGCAGAAGCTTATAAAACAGGGCTATATCATCAAGCGCCTCCGCTCAAAGTTTCGTGCAAGATCTGTGGCGTTATGTTTCGTCGCCAATGTAATGTTGTTCAGAAATAATAAACACAGTTATTCGGAAGATCAAGATTGTGTCTGCTCTGTTCAGAGCTGACGCGCCACAACAACACGTGGCTGAGGAGGTTGTATCTAACATCAGAACTACGACAACAGTCAGACAGGGACTCGCTACACCACAGTCATATTTCTGCCAGACTTCAGATCTGAAAAGCCTGATAAATAAGCTTTTTAATGATATTAGTTGTCTAAAGTTTCCTTTCTGCTAAGGAGCTAAATTTTATAGAAGACCTGGACTGTTGTGCCATTTTCGCTACAAAACTGTTGTCCCCGCCCTAGGCCACGTCAATAGCTCAGTCGGCGGTCGAACAACGTTGGGTCTACGTTAGTCCAATATGGCGAATTTTAAGATGGCCGTCGCTACGTCGTGGCATGACAACGATGAGGCGCGTCTGTGATTAGTGAATGGAAAGTACGTTGATGGTACGTTGGTTGAGCGTCGGGGCCGATTGGTATAAATAAGCTCGGTTTTCGAGATCTGTATTCATTTTTCTGAACATTCATGCGAAGCCCGAGAAAAGACAATTACGACTATGATAAAAGGACCCCGACTCTTCAAGTTAGAATTGAGCGGTGAGGCGATGATTGCCCTCTGCTCAAAAACGAACTATTGCTACGGTGGAGACAACAACAACAAATTCAGCTGTAAAGGCGTCAATCGTCGGGATAATAACATCACCAAAGCCCTGTACCTCGATGTACTCCAGAGCCAGACCAGTGCCAGTGGAACCAATAAAGGTTTCCGAGTCGTCCAGAACCAGGTGCGCTCCTACACCCAGGGGCGGGATGCCTTCACCTTCTTCTACCCCAAACGCAAAGTTCTCTTCGATGGTGTGACCACAACGTCTTTGGATATTTAGAGTGATAAATATGTTATGATCATCCTTCAGAGCAATGTGACGTACGTTTGAGCATGGCGTTGAAGGAGCTGTGTGCACTGGAGACGGATAACTATGTTGGGCCCGGGCGGCTCCAGAGAAAGACCATGCTGGATCTTCAGGCTGGCTTGTATGGACTCTATGTCTATTCGGATGTGGTGGATGGTCCCATTGTCGCCGATACTGACGCACCCCTGCTCCGCGTCTGTCCAGTGAAAGGGAACTCCGGAGATCAAGTCACACAGTTTTAACCACGTACTCTATCTACCGGTGCGACAGATTGACATCAGTACCATCACCATTGATATAAGGGATGATACCGGACAACCTCTGGCATTCTAAATTGGGAAAGTGGTGGTCTTCTTTTTCGACAAGTACGCTCTCCCAACTATGTATAATAAAGGTGCCTTATTCAGTGCGATGTACCCAGCTATATGAACTATTATACCCAACACGCCGGGGGTCTTTGCAGGTACACGCATCCAACGAGGTCATGGGCTGGGAAACATACTCGGGAGCCTCGTCAAAACGTTCCTGCCACTGGGGATGCTAGGGGTGAAAGTCGGCAAACAACCTCTCCGAAGTGGGGTGCAAGCCTGGGAGATGCGTTCAGCGGTGTCCCCGTCCGAGAAGCACTGAAACGCCGAGCCAAAGAAGCTGGAGGCGTTTTGGTCGCCAAAGCACAACGCACCGTAGGGAATAAAAGACCTGCACCACCGAGACCCCGCATCAGTCGACGACTGACCCATCGAGGACGCACACAGAAGACTCAGGATATCTTTTCTTAAACATGTCCTTCATCCACGCCGAGTCCTGTCCTTCCACCAACAGTGAATTGTGCACCCCTGTTGGCTGACCTGTATCTGTTCTCTTATGAATATGACTATATGCAGGCGCTTTCTAATTACAAGCGTCTAGTCCGTCATTCATAATCCAGCCGTCGTCCATTAGAGAATATCCGCGTCCATAATCCAAAGACCTATTCCATTTCCATATAACAGTATTAGCACCAAATTCAAAAAGACAAAAGTATACATAAACATAGGCTTGTTTCCTGCAAGAGAGAAGCGGTCAGCAGTTTTCAATGATGCCGGCAAGACATCATGATGTTCCAAAATATCAAATCCGTATCGCTGATCAGTATTCTTAATCCATAATATTCGTTATAGAGTCATCTAAAAATGATGTACCTCAGTCACGCTTTGATTGTGACTGTTCATATGAGTACCATGAGGATCTTGAAGTACATGGGTTCATACGGCCCCTAGCCCCGGGTTAAGCGGAATTAGACACAAGTTACGAAACGTAGCGCCATAGATCTTGCACGCTACGTTCGTATTTGCTATCAGCATGCGATATGTATCGCCAAATTTGAGAAACTTTGAGTGGAGGCGCTTGGTAGAATAGCCCTGTTTTATAAGTTTCTGCAACAGTGTTTTGTGACGTTGATTAAAATCATCACATTTAACACAGGATCTAGAAAATGCTACTAAGCGAGATATGTATACGCCATATGCAGGTCCCACTGGAATATTACTGTCCAGAAAGGGATAGTTTACGATATCGAAATTGTAATCATCTCTTTTGTCATAAAGTCGACGAGAGAGAATGCCCGCTTCATTTTTATAGAGATATAGATCTAAATATGATGTGCCTGTAGGGCTGTCTGTAGTTTCCTTCAAATCCGGTGAAGGTGGATATATATCCTTCACTGCGTCATTGCTATGGCGATTATCCACAGCGAGAAGATCGTCTATATGGCGTTTGAGTGAATGAGAAGGAACGGAGCTTTAGATAGATCAGTTTTGAAAGCGCCTGCATATAGTCATATTCATAGAGAACGGATACGGGTCAGTCGGCCAACAGGGTGCACAATTAGTACCCATTGGAATGCCTATATGCTGCTGATATATTGTATTTGCCAAATTCCATAGATATTTTTAATGAGAAATTCAAGCAACTCTATAAATAATGAAATATCCCATGAATGATATCTCTTGTATGTAGTCTGAGCTAAAGAGATACTTTATGGTTTCCGACATTAATATATCTACGATCAGTTTTCTTGAACACAGATACTATTAATGAACTTATACGGTCAATAAGGTCCTGATGAGGGATTGTAGTATAGAGAGTCAAGAAATCCCATGTGGATACATGTCTGTACGGTATGTGACCTTTAGCATCAAGTTCTTCCGTAAGACATTTTGAGTTTTCAATATCCACATACATTCAACGCCAGAGTTCTTAGAAATAGTGGCGCAATACCTTTCCCAAAATGCTTTTACCTCCTGAAGGGCCCTCGTCAATAGGGTTGAAAGAAGCTTGGTGGTGCAGCTTCTAGAACCAGCTATGACTCTAGCTTTGTATGGTGATTTATGCATTTTGGGAGTCCAGTATAGTTTTGGTATGTCGTTATGATTGGTTGGAAGACAAATACCTTTTTCCCTGAGAAACGTTTTGTGATTATTAAATAAATCTTCCAGAGTAAATGCAGTTTTGGAGTAGGTAGACGTATTTGATGAAGATATGTCTACACTAAATTCTTTAACCAGCACCTGGTAATAGTAATATTTACATATGAATATTATATTATTCGGGCTTTGTCTGCTGGGACTATGACGAATTTACTCTGGAGATTTGCTAGAACTTCTTGCGAATTAGGTTTCTCAGTACTTGTTTTTGCTAGGGAAGAGAGAACTTCTGTCAATATGGCGGATTGTTTCAACGACCTTGCTCTTGGTGAGGTCCAGCCAATCAGCGAGTACTGTAGGTTCAACTTTTTCTCGCTTAGACCAATCAATAACGTACTGTTATAATGCAGACAGGACTATCTTCTGGTCCGCCTTCAGATTTATTCTTCTTGGCTCTCTATATTTAGGTCCTTTCATCAGGAGTAATTTCAGATCCTTATCACTCACCACATCAAGGTCACCAGTCACAATATGTTTGCATGGTGTATAGATAAGTTCGACAATTCACAATCACAACTATAGCCTCCTGACGTGTATAAGTTCCAGTCAAACTCCTTGACAGCATTGGAGTAATTGAATATTTTGGTGGCTATAGATTTGGTATACTTATATGAAATGCAAGGAGGTTCTGTGAACTTGAAATAGTTTGGTACAGCGTTGCGTACCTCTGGATCATTCAGGATTCGAGGTAAATTAATGATGTCCAGTCCTTTATCTAAGTAGTTGAGTTTCAAGAAAAGCCGATCTTGAGATGTTTCGATTATGTTCACTGGACGATACAACCGAAAATACGCTATATCTTGACATGCTTTACTGATTTTGGATGGTATTATATTTCCTGAAGACGCAGATTGCTGTATATCTCTGGCTATTTGATTTAAAGCTCTCAGAGGTAACGCATACAGAACTGTACGTAAGCTATGTATACTATTGGGTGCGTTAGTTAAACCCACTAAGTAATTTAAAGTGATATGATCGTGAATCATCGAACTATTAAACCTTCGCCGACCATGGCTGCGTTGTCTCCGTTGATGGGGTTTAAATAGTTAGGTAATGTTGGATATATTTGAACGGCGGTTTGTAGCATTGCCGAACCCACTGACATTATCATTTAAACCAAACGGAAACACTGACCCAAGTTCTAGCATCCAGAATAATTCCCGCTCTCGGATTTTCTCTCAAATCCAAAGGGGGAATCCTTAGTAGATGGATAGACGACGTCTATGATCTGAATACTAAAGTTATCCCAGCCATGGTCGGGTCCAGAAAAATGCCTACCAATAAGCAATTGCTTTTTCCTAACGGATTTTCTGTGACCGTTCACCCTAAGATGGAGTCTTTGGGTGGTCTTGCCAACATACTGTTGACCACTTCTTACAGGAAACTAAGTAAATACAGTTTGTAGTAGAACAACTAAGATCAACATACGAGTTAACAGAATATGAGTTACCAGTTAACGCGGAACTAAATGAAGCTGAAGTATTAAAGAGTGGACACGTGAGACATCCACGCAAGGTGTCCACATGAAACCACGAAATTATTACATGTAGAATTCGGTGCTAAACAATCATCAAGCGCAATATTTACCCAGGTTTGATGTCGTGGCCTTTGCTGTCAGAAATATATCTGTCATTTGGATTGAAAAAGGTCTTAGTGCATTTCGAACTATTAGAGACTCGGCCGAGAAACCTGCACTAAGGTTCCTCGGGTCTGTCTTCATATTTTTCTTTTAGTTGTGCTCATTATGTTTGTTGGGTGTGCAGGGGCCCGGCCTCGGGGACAACTTGTCCACCAGCAGAATCCAGGCATACACGGGTTAAAATTACAAGCGTCTAGTCCGTCATTCATAATCCAGCCGTCGTCCATTAGAGAATATCCGCGTCCATAATCCAAAGACCTATTCCATTTCCATATAACAGTATTAGCACCAAATTCAAAAAGACAAAAGTATACATAAACATAGGCTTGTTTCCTGCAAGAGAGAAGCGGTCAACAGTTCTCAATGATGCCGGCAAGACATCATGATGTTCCAGAAATATCAAATCCGTATCGCTGATCAGTATTCTTAATCCATAATATTCGTTATAGAGTCGTCATCTAAAAATGATGTACCTCAGCCACGCTGATTGTGACTGTTCCATGCATGGTACCATGAGGATCTTGAAGTACATGGGCTCATACGGCCCTAGCCCCGGGTTAAGCGGAATTAGACACATGTTACGAAACGTAGCGCCATAGATCTTGCACGCTACGTTCGTATTTTGCTATCAGCATGCGATATGCCATCGCCAAATTTGAAAAACTTTGAGTGGAGGCGCTTGGTGGAATAGCCCTGTTTTATAAGTTTCTGCAACAATGTTTTGTGACGTTGATTAAAATCATCACATTTAACACCGGATCTAGCAAATGCTACTAGGCGTGATATGTATACGCCATATGCAGGTCCCACTGGAATATTACTGTCCAGAAAGGGATAGTTTACGATGTCGAAAGTGTAATCATCTCTTTTGTCATACAATCGACGAGAGAGAAGGCCCGCTTCATTTTTATAGAGATATAGGTCTAAATACGATGTGCCTGTAGGGTTATCTGAAGTTTCCTTCAAATCAGTGAAGGTGGATATATATCCTTCACAGCGTCATTTATATAGCGATTATCCACAGCGAGAAGACCGTCTATATAGCGTTTGGTGAATGAGAAGGAACGGGCTTTGAATGGATCGGTTTTTGAAAGCGCCAACGCTAGTCATATTCATAAGAGAACAGATACAGGTCAGCCAACAGGGGTGCACAATTGAGTACCCATTGGAATGCCTATATGCTGCTGATATATTGTGTTGCCAAATTTCACATAGATATTTTTAATGAGAAATTCAGTAACTCTATAAACAAAGAAACATCCCATGAATGATATCTGTAGTCAGGCTAAAGATGGCACTGGCTTCCGACATTAATATATCTACGATCAGTTTTCTTGAACACAGATACTATTAATGAACTTAGACGGTCAATAAGGTCCTGATGAGGGATTGTAGTATAGAGAATCGAGAAATCCCATGTGGATACATGTCTGTACGGTATGTGACCTTTAGCATCAAGTTCTTCCGTAAGACATTTTTGAGTTTTTCAATATCCACATACATTCAACGGCAGAGTTCTTAGAAATAGTGGCGCAATACCTTTCCCAAAATGCTTTTACCTCCTGAAGGGCCCTCGTCAATAGGGTTGAAAGAAGCTTGGTGGTGCAGCTTCTAGAACCAGCTATGAATCTAGCTTTGTATGGTGATTTTTGCATTTTGGGAGTCCAGTATATTTTTGGTATGTCGCTATGATTGGTTGGAAGACAAATACCTCTTTCCCTGAGAAACTTTGTGTGATTGTTAAATAAATCTTCCAGAGTAAATGCAGTTTGGGAGTAAGTAGATGTATTTGATGAAGATATGTCTACACTCAATTCTTTAACCAGCACCTGGTAATAGTAATATTTACATATGAATATTATATTATTCGGAGCTTTATCTGCTGGGACTATGACGAATTTACTCTGGAGATTTGCTAGAACTTCTTGCGAATTGAGGTTTCTCAGTACTTGTTTTGCTTGGGGAAGAGTACTTCTGTCAACATGGCGGATTGTTTCAATGACCTTGCTCTTGGTGAGGTCCAGCCAATCAACGAGTACTGTAGGTTCAACTTTTTCTCGCTTAGACCAATCAATAACGTACTGTTCTAATGCAGTCAGGACTATCTTCTGGTCCGCCTTCAGATTTATTCTTCTTGGCTCTCTATATTTAGGTCCTTTCATCAGGAGTAATTTCAGATTCTTATCACTCACCACATCAAGGTTACCAGTCACAATATGTTTGCATGGTGTATAGATAAAGTTAGACAATTCACAATCACAACTATAGCCTCCTGACGTGTATAAGTTCCAGTCAAACTCCTTGACAGCATTGGAGTAATTGAATATTTTGGTGGCTATAGATTTAGTATACTTATATGAAATGCAAGGAGGTTCTGTGAACTTGAAATAGTTTGGTACAGCGTTGCGTACCTCTGGATCATTCAGGATTCGAGGTATTATTAATGATGTCCAGTCCTTTATCTAAGTAGTCGAGTTTGAAGAAAAGCCGATCTTGAGATGTTTCGATTATGTTCACTGGACGATACAACCGAAAAAACGCTATATCTTGACATACTTTACTGATTTTTGATGGTATTATATTTCCTGAAGACGCAGAGTGCTGTATATCTCTGGCTATTTGATTTAAAGCTCTCAGAGATAACGCATACAGAACTGTACGTAAGCTATGTATACTATTGGGTGCGTTAGTTAAACCCACTAAGTAATTTAAAGTGATATGATCGTGAATCATCGAACTATTAAACTTTCGCCAACCATGGCTGCGTTGTCTCCATTGATGGGGTTTAAATAGTTGGGTAATGTTGGATATATTTGAACGGCGGTTTGTAGCATTGCCGAACCCACTGACATTATCATTTAAACCAAACGGAAACACCGACCCAAGTTCTAGCATCCAGAAGAATTCCCGCTCTCGGATTTTTCTCTCAAATCCAAAGGGAGAATCCTTAGTAGATGGATAGACGACGTCTATGATTTGAATACTAAAGTTATCCCAGCCATGGTCGTGTCCAGAAAAATGCTTACCTATAAGCAAATGCTTTTTCTTAACGGATTTTGTGTGGCCGTTCACCCTAAGATGGAGTCTTTGGATGGTCTTGCCAACATACTGTTGACCACACTTCTTACAGGAAACTAAGTAAATACAGTTTGTAGTAGAACAACTAAGATCAACATACGAGTTAACAGAATATGAGTTACCAGTTAACGCGGAACTAAATGAAGCTGAAGTATTAAAGAGTGGACACGTGAGACATCCACGGTGTCCACACTTAGAAATTTTGAAATTATTACATGTAGAATTCGGTGCTAAACAATCATCAAGCGCAATATTGCAAGGTTTGATGTCGTGGCCTTGCTTTGCTGTCAGAAATATATCTGTCATTTGGATTGAAAAAGGTCTTAGTGCATTTCGAACTATTAGAGACTCGGCCGAGAAACCTGCACTAAGGTTCCTCGGGTCTGTCTTCATATTTTTTCTTTTAGTTGTGCTCATTATGTTTGTTGGGTGTGCAGGGGCCCGGCCTCGGGGACAACTTGTCCACCAGCAGAATCCAGGCATACACAGGTTAAAATTACAAGCGTCTAGTCCGTCATTCATAATCCAGCCGTCGTCCATTAGAGAATATCCGCGTCCATAATCCAAAGACCTATTCCATTTCCATATAACAGTATTAGCACCAAATTCAAAAAGACAAAAGTATACATAAACATAGGCTTGTTTCCTGCAAGAGAGAAGCGGTCAACAATTTTCAATGATGCCGGCAAGACATCATGATGTTCCAAAATATCAAATCCGTATCGCTGATCAGTATTCTTAATCCATAATATTCGTTATGGAGTCGTCATCTAAAAATGATGTACCTCAGCCACGCTTTGATTGTGACTGTTCATATGAGTACCATGAGGATCTTGAAGTACATGGGCTCATACGGCCCCTAGCCCCGGGTTAAGCGGAATTAGACACAAGTTACGAAACGTAGCGCCATAGATCTTGCACGCTACGTTCGTATTTTGCTATCAGCATGCGATATGTATCGCCAAATTTGAGAAACTTTGAGTGGAGGCGCTTGGTGGAATAGCCCTGTTTTATAAGTTTCTGCAACAATGTTTTGTGACGTTGATTAAAATCATCACATTTAACACAGGATCTAGCAAATGCTACTAAGCGAGATATGTATACGCCATATGCAGGTCCCACTGGAATATTACTATCCAGAAAGGGATAGTTTACGATGTCGAAATTGTAATCATCTCTTTTGTCATAAAGTCGACGAGAGAGAATGCCCGCTTCATTTTTATAGAGGTAGAGATCTAAATAAGATGTGCCTGTAGGGCTATCTGTAGTTTCCTTCAAATCCAGTGAAGGTGGATATATATCCTTCACTGCGTCATTTATATAGCGATTATCCACAGCGAGAAGATCGTCTATATAGCGTTTGGTGAATGAGAAGGAACGGGCTTTGAGTGGATCGGTTTTTGAAAGCGCCAGCATATAGTCATATTCATAAGAGAACAGATACAGGTCAGCCAACAGGGGTGCACAATTAGTACCCATTGGAATACCTATATGCTGCTGATATATTGTGTTGCCAAATTTCACATAGATATTTTTAATGAGAAATTCAAGCAACTCTATAAACAAAGAAACATCCCATGAATGATATCTCTTGTATGTAGTCGAGCTAAAGAATGCTTTATGGCTTCCGACATTAATATATCTACGATCAGTTTTCTTGAACACAGATACTATTAATGAACTTATACGGTCAATAAGGTCCTGATGAGGGATTGTAGTATAGAGAGTCGAGAAATCCCATGTGGATACATGTCTGTACGGTATGTGACCTTTAGCATCAAGTTCTTCCGTAAGACATTTTGAGTTTTTCAATATCCACATACATTCAACGCCAGAGTACCCACAATTCCTGGTACAAACTGAGTTAGGTGCAGGATTGGCTTTTTTTAAAAATACCTTTCAAATTTCCTATGCTTTAACATGGTGCTAAATAGCATACTTGGCAATATTGTGCAGATAGTTTTGCTAAACTCCGTAGTAGGCAGAAAAGTGAGTTACTTTAATAGCACCTATATTCAATATTTAGCACTTTTATAATCTAGTCTAATTAGAATATATTCGCAATAAAATATCTGTAACACCGTGTCGGAGTAAGGACAACATATTCAATATTTAGCACCTTTATAATATTATCTAATTAGAATAGATTCGCACATAAATATGTAGCTGTCGTCTCCGAACAGACAATATATTGAATATTTAGCACTTTGATAATATAATCTAATTAGAAGAGATTCGCAGTTAAATATCCAGCTGGCGTCCGAGAAAGACAATATATTCAATATTTAGCACCTTTATAATATCATCTAATTAGAAAAGATTCGCACTTACATATATAGCTGGCGTCTGGGAAAAGACAATATATTCAATATTTAGCACTTTTATAATATATACTAAATAGAAGAGATTCGCAGTTAAATATCCACAAGACCCTTTTCGGAGAAAAGACAATATATTCAATATTTAGCACTTATATAATCTACTCTAATTAGAAGAGATTCGCATTAAAATATCTGTAACACCGTGTCAGAGAAAGGACAATATATTCAATATTTAGCACCTTTATAATATCATCTAATTAGAATATATTCGCATTTAAATGTAGGTGACGTTTGAGAACAGACAATATATTGAATATTTAGCACTTTGATAATATCATCTAATCAGAAGAGGTTCGCAGTTAAATATCTATCTGGCGTCTGGGAAAAGACAATATATTCAATATTTAGCACCTTTATAATATCATATAATTAGAAAAGATTCGCACTCAAATATGTAGCTGGCGTCTTGGAAAAGACAATATATTCAATATTTAGCACTTTTATAATCTATACTAAATAGAAGAGACTCGCAGTTAAATATCCACAAGACCCTTTTCGGAGAAAAAACAATATATTCAATATTTAGCACTTTTATAATATAATCTAATTAGAAGAGATTCGCATTAAAATATATGTACCACCGTGTCGGAGAAAGGACAATATATTCAATATTTAGCACCTTTATAATATCGTCTAATTAGAATATATTCGCATTTAAATATGTAGGTGACGTTTGAGAACAGACAATATATTGAATATTTAGCACTTTGATAATATCATCTAATTAGAAGAGATTCGCAGTTAAATATGTAGCTGGCGTCCGAGAGAGACAATATATTAAATATTTAGCACCTTTATAATATCATCTAATTAGAAAAGATTCGCACTTAAATATGTCGCTGGCGTCTGGGAAAAGACAATATATTCAATATTTAGCACTTTTATAATCTATGGTAAATAGAAGAGATTCGCAGTTAAATATCCACAAGAGTCTTTTCGGAGAGAAGACAATATATTCAATATTTAGCACCTTTATAATATCCTCTAATTAGAATATAATTTGATTGTTGCAATCAAGGACCAAAGGAAGATGTTGTTTTTGGCGTTTTGTTTCTTTCGAAATTACATTGAAAGGGACCGATTGTCTCCGAAACACCTTCGGTCATCGTTGAATGATTGGTTTGTTGTGCCAGCAAGTCTGAATGCATGTCAGCTGTCTGCATCAGTGAGGTTGCCTTTATATTGCCCGTTCTGTGGGCATCAATCAAGCTTTACCTGGGACTGTCTTAAACAGCCTATATACCAGCACATGCGCGTTGTTTAACCAGGAAGAACGATAGAATAATCTGTTATTGTCTGAGTGGAGTTGCACAGACCACAAATGAAAATGTACTTGCGACTGTCTTAAAAATCCTTATATACCAGCGCATGCGCGTTGTTTAACCAGGAAGAACGATAGAATAATCCCTGTTATTGTCAGAGGAGTTGCACAAATCAGCAAAGAATGTGTACTTGGGACTGCCTTAAACCTCCTTATTCACCAGCCCATGTAAGTTTGAAAATATGTAGCATTTGTGCTAATTATACAATATATTTTCTTTAAGGAGAGGCAGTCGGACATTTTGGAGCTGCGATTTAGAAGAAATATTCAATATTTATCATGGCTGCAATTTAAAAGAAATATTCAATATTTAGCATTTGTGCTAATTATTCAATATATTTTCTTTAGAGAGAGGCAGTCCGACAATTTGCGTTTGCGAGTTATCATAAATTATGAATATTTCTTCTGGCTGTAATTTAGAAAAAAATATTCAATATTTAGCATTTGTGCTAATTATACAATATATTTCCTTTGGGAACAGGCAAGACAAAGTGCTAACTATAGCAGTAATCCTAGAAATTATCTTCAAAGTGGCACACCCTTTTCTAAATATCACTGATTTTAGAAATTATTTGCGAAGTAGCAGATCTGCTAAATAGCATGCGAGACAATAATAACCATTCCTGCACCTTAATGTACAAACTTCAGACTCTACAACCAACAAATGCCCAGGCGTAATCAGAACATAATAGAATGTTCGGTATGCCATAATATAAGGAGATAAACAGTACGTTTATTTATTTTTGTTTTGTTTTGGGTTATCCAAACACTTGTTGTTTCGTGTATTTTTTGGCTCTATTTTAGTATATGCCAGCGTATTACACTCATCAGGAGACTCACGCAATGTTGATTTATTTGTATAAATCAGTCAAAAAAAGGCTAGGTGTGCGCTAGACTTTCGATTTTCCAAGGATTTCTCCCAAGTTTCGTCCACGTTTGTATATTATACGTGGGGGAATATGACTTATTTGACATAAGGCCTTTTTCTGAGCAGAGTGCCAGTATTTCCTGATTATTTTATTTAGAAATCTCAGGTGTGGGTGATACGTTGTTATGAAACGTAATGGCCTCTGGGGTCCGGTTCTGCAGTCTGGAGATATCTTATAGTCTCCAGTGCAGTGTTCCGTCGGGTGAAATCAACTTTTTCCGTATTCGTGTCGATTTCTGAGGCTGAATAGCCTCTAGCTAGCAGTTTCTGTTTGAAGAAACCAACCCTTTCAATAAAGTCTGAGTTATTATTGCAGTTACGCATATATATCTCGTGGTTTCTCCTGATATAAAGGATTTGAAACAAGCCGGGTTATGGGCTGATATTCTATGAAGATATTGGTATGTTTCCGTAGGTTTTGAGAAACATTTTACGTCCAGTATGGATTCATTCCTAAACCTGTCTCCTTTGAAGACGGTCAGGTCGAGGAAGTTTGCTTCTTGTTCGGAAATTTCATATGTGAATTTCAACAGCGAATGTGCCTTATTAGCCAATTCGAAGAATGCCTCCGCTTGTTCTTTTTTACCAGAAAAGAGGATGAATCCATCGTCTCGGAATCTCTTGTGTAATAAGATATTCTTCGAGTCCGGGAAGCTCTCCAGCAGACCGTTAATGTGTCTGTGTATAGCTATATCGGAAAGTTCAGGTGACGGTATCGCCCCCATAGAACAACCAACAATCTGTTTGAAGTAGATCGAGTTGAACTGAAACTCATTTTTATTCAAAATGAAACTGCATATCTCGTGCAGTAGTTCAATGCTCGGTCTCTGCATGTCATATTCGAGGTCTGAGTATAACAGCAGGTCCTTCTCCAGAGAGAGTAGGATTTCATCGAATCCTAAGTTAGTGTACAGTGAGGTAATATCATACGTCACTATTATGAAAGGTTCTTTCAAAGATAGCTTTTCAATCTCGTTTATAAAATGAGACGTGTCCCGAAGGAATGTGGACTGTTTCCTTACAATTGGTAATAGGAAATAGTCTAGGTATTGTCCGAGTTTCTCTGTTGGACAGCCACACTGGGCTATAATAGGGCGGCCTGGTATATCCAGGTCCGGGGGTAATACCGGGTTTATACAATCCAGTGTGCTCAGAAATTTTTCCCGTTTATGTATTTTTGGGAGAAAATATAGTGTTGGAATTTTCCTATTAATGTCTAATAGGTATCTGAAACAACTAGGGCTGAGCGCCCCACTGATATTCAGTCTGTGTACGATATTTCTTACAAATTCCACAGTTGCATCGATATCGATATAATCGATTTCGACATAGTGTATGCCGTCGTATAGTTGTCTATACGCCTCACTAATGTAGTTCTCTTTGTTGAGAATTACGGTCGTATTATTTTTATCGGCCCGTGACACCACAATATTATGGTGGCTTTTTAATTTATCTAGAGCTTGTCTCTCCTCAAGTGAGAGATTAGTCATAGGTCTCCAGCTCTTCTGTAACTTTGACAGCGTGAGTTTGGTAGCGAACAGATCATCCTCTGTGTCACTATCTGCTATATGGAATGAATTCCGATTTCATCCTAAACGGGTCGTGTTTAGGAAATGTCTTATCCTCATCGAGGAATAGTACGTTTAGCCTAGCGCTTCTTTCAAGCGAGCTAAAATCCTTTACCAGTGTATTACTGGTTATGGCTGGCGAGGGGACAAAATTTAATCCCTTTGATAGTAATAATATATCACCATCGGTGAGCTTGACATTAGATAAATTTCTAATGTACTGTTTCGCATTATTAATGCTTCGGCTTCTTAAGATTGATTCTTTGTCTGCCAAGTGTTTATTAAAACGTTTTGAGCAGCGTTTGGCTTTCGCCCTGGACGAAAATCTGCGGTTCGGCATTTTAACTCGATACAGTTTTCTGGTTACCGGTCAACTTCGGACCCGTGTATAGCCTCCAGTCTGAGTACTGTACACCCAGTACCGATCTCAAGTAGCAGGCCTCAAAGTATAACATAGGCTCATCAGGGGGGAGCTCCCCAGGTCGTTGATCAATTTCATTGGTCAAACAGTCGCAAGCGGCCGTCAGTACAGTGGACCCATTCTTCTGTAGCATCCGCCCACTGTCTACTTGACATTAATTGACAGCAGGGTATAACACTGGGAATACATTCCTCCGTACTATATCGTTTTTTGTGGAAGTACACAGAATATAATATATTATTTTGTTATAATAATATATTTTAATATTCAGGAGACCTGTACGGTCTAAGAGAGACACAGCCATATATTATATATAGGTTTCTCATTCTTGTAGTATAACGAGGGTTATCGATACTGATTTCATCAGCATACAGAATAGCCTCTCAGTGCGAGTGTCAGCGGTTTGTTCTTAGACAGTATTAATTGCCCATCCGATACGGGGATCGAGCTGTTTTCCTGTTCAATGTGCCAAAAACGGGTTCACTTCAACTGTACGAACCTTCCACTGTACCAGGTTTATCTTTTGTGGAAAACTAACAGAAAATTCACATGCAAAACATGTGCTTTGAGTACCTACCCAGAAATTCAGTCTGGGGGTGGCCTCCAATATTGGAATACATGCTCTTCATCCACAGGAGATGCTGAACCAACAACCCTTCCTCAACCAAAGGGGACCTCTATTACACGAGACACTGCTTCCCAGTGTGGAGGCACACTGGACAAATCCGACCAAATTCTGTCTGCGTTAGAGCATATGGAGTCTCAGGTCTTGTCCGTTTTGAAGTCTACTATCAGTGATAGCCATATATCTAAATATGAGCAGCTGTCACAGGACATGGACAAACTGCTGAAGGAGAAACAGATATCTATGGTTGGCCATCCCTGCCAGAATTCGTCATTTAGAGGCTGCCTCTAAATAATATATACCATGGTATAAAATGCCAAGCCTGCCATAATTCGTATTTAGAGGCTGCCTCTAATTATTTTGTACCATGGTATAAAATGCCGAGCCTGCCATAATTCCTATTTAGAGGATGCCTCTAAATCGCCAAGCCTGCCACAATTCGTATTTAGAGGCTGCCTGTAAATAATATATACCATGGTATAAAATGCCGAGCCTGCCATAATTCGTATTTAGAGGCTGCCTCTAATTATTTTGTACCATGGTATAAAATCGCCAAGCCTGCCATAATTCCTATTTGATGCCTCTAATTCATTTTAGCCGTAAGTCATAAACAACTCGATGTCATATCAAGAATATTAAATTTGACCAATGAGTAAACTTGTAACAAGCGTAGAGATATGGCACCAAATTTGTGAAAGCGCATATCATTGGTGGAAGTAATAAGAAGGCGAAAATTTACGACTTACGGCTAAAATGAATTAGAGGCATCCTCTAAATAGGAATTATGGCAGGCTTGGCGATTTTATACCATGGTACAAAATAATTAGAGGCAGCCTCTAAATACGAATTGTGGCAGGCTTGGCGATTTACAGGCATCCTCTAAATAGGGATTATGGCAGGCTCGGCATTTTATACCATGGTACAAAATAATTAGAGGCAGCCTCTAAATACGAATTATGGCAGGCTTGGCATTTTATACCATGGTATATATTATTTAGAGGCAGCCTCTAAATGACGAATTCTGGCAGGGATGGCCAACCATACTAGATATCCTCGCAAGTCACCGCTAGGATGGAACGTCAGCTCAAAACACAGGAAAGTATGGCAAGCCAAAGTGCTTTTTATTCCGAATTTCCGATATCGGGAATTCAATTCCCGATATCGGAAATTCTAATTTCCGATATCGGAAATTGCAATTCCCGATATCGGAAATAGAATTTCCGATATCGGGAATTAGAATTTCCGATATCGGAAATTCAGTGACAATTTTCGATATCGGAAATAGAATTTCCCATATCGGGAATTCAATTTCCGATATCGGGAATTCAATTTCCGATATCGGGAATTCAATTTCCGTTATCGGAAATAGAATTTCCCATATCGGAAATTGTCACCGAATTTCCGATATCGGAAATGAAAGCCTGAAAGCTTTACAAAACCTAGGGGTGCATTCCACATCTAAATCTGAATCTGAATCTGAAACCTAAATGATGTGCGGCTAAAAACAGGCATGGGTTCGGATCTTCGACCATAAATAGATGTAAAATCTTTAACAAAAACCTTGTAAACGTATATATCTTCTAAATGGGCACACTCGTGCCATTATTTCAGGGGACTTGTGAGCTATTGAAATTGAAAAGGAAAGACGTGCAATCCTCCTTAACCCTTCTTCAACTTTTCTGAAAAACATGAAATGATTTTCTTTTTATGTATGTTAAAGTGTTTCTCGTCCAATGGACAATTTAATATGGCGAAAAAAATAGGGGGTCGACCTACTCGTTTTTTGTAAAATTTTATCGCCATAGAGGAATCATGATTTTCGCTTCCAGAAAAAGTGCGGATTTTGGTCCTCCAGATATTCAATTCCGGACACGATTAACTCTGTAGTGGCGAGTGGGTGCGATCAACAAGCAATTGTTATATCCTCGTTTGGAGAAATGGTTAAGTCCAGCAACGTGATACTATAGATATCAGTTAGTAGAAAGGTAAGAAGAATTACCTTGCTGTCAAAATCGGGCGATCTTCCTTATTATAAAATTAGGGAGGGACCACTTTGTACGAAACCGTGGCAAGTGTGGAGTGCACCCTAGAGTTGCAATTCCCGATATCGGAAATTCAATGACAATTTCCGATATCGGGAATTGCATTTCCGATATCGGAAATTGAATTTCCGATATCGGGAATTGAAAGAAGTCGGGAAGTCAGAAAGAGAATCCAACATTTGTATTGGAAAATCAGAGAGACAAAAGAGATATTATACATAGTATAATCACTCAGGCCACAAATATGGCTGACAGGTTTAGCGATTCACACGTTAATGTGAGAACACTATAACAGTAAACACGCACCGCGTGTAAACCATATGCGTTGGTCTGAAGCTGTTGTAGTAACAGGAAATAGTAGGGATCGAGACAATATAATAAAACTGACTAAAAGTAAGCCGTACCCACAATTCCTGGTACAAACTGAGTTAGGTGCAGGATTGGCTTTTTGAAAAAATACCTTTCAAATTTCCTATGCTTTAACATGGTGCTAAATAGCATACTTGGCAATATTGTGCAGATAGTTTTGCTAAACTCCGTAGTAGGCAGAAAAGTGAGTTACTTTAATAACACCTATATTCAATATTTAGCACTTTTATAATCTAGTCTAATTAGAATATATTCGCAATAAAATATCTGTAACACCGTGTCGGAGTAAGGACAACATATTCAATATTTAGCACCTTTATAATATTATCTAATTAGAATAGATTCGCACATAAATATGTAGCTGTCGTCTCCGAACAGACAATATATTGAATATTTAGCACTTTGATAATATAATCTAATTAGAAGAGATTCGCAGTTAAATATCCAGCTGGCGTCCGAGAAAGACAATATATTCAATATTTAGCACCTTTATAATATCATCTAATTAGAAAAGATTCGCACTTACATATATAGCTGGCGTCTGGGAAAAGACAATATATTCAATATTTAGCACTTTTATAATATATACTAAATAGAAGAGATTCGCAGTTAAATATCCACAAGACCCTTTTCGGAGAAAAGACAATATATTCAATATTTAGCACTTATATAATCTACTCTAATTAGAAGAGATTCGCATTAAAATATCTGTAACACCGTGTCAGAGAAAGGACAATATATTCAATATTTAGCACCTTTATAATATCATCTAATTAGAATATATTCGCATTTAAATGTAGGTGACGTTTGAGAACAGACAATATATTGAATATTTAGCACTTTGATAATATCATCTAATCAGAAGAGGTTCGCAGTTAAATATCTATCTGGCGTCTGGGAAAAGACAATATATTCAATATTTAGCACCTTTATAATATCATATAATTAGAAAAGATTCGCACTCAAATATGTAGCTGGCGTCTTGGAAAAGACAATATATTCAATATTTAGCACTTTTATAATCTATACTAAATAGAAGAGACTCGCAGTTAAATATCCACAAGACCCTTTTCGGAGAAAAAACAATATATTCAATATTTAGCACTTTTATAATATAATCTAATTAGAAGAGATTCGCATTAAAATATATGTACCACCGTGTCGGAGAAAGGACAATATATTCAATATTTAGCACCTTTATAATATCATCTAATTAGAAAAGATTCGCACTTAAATATGTCGCTGGCGTCTGGGAAAAGACAATATATTCAATATTTAGCACTTTTATAATCTATGGTAAATAGAAGAGATTCGCAGTTAAATATCCACAAGAGTCTTTTCGGAGAGAAGACAATATATTCAATATTTAGCACCTTTATAATATCCTCTAATTAGAATATAATTTGATTGTTGCAATCAAGGACCAAAGGAAGATGTTGTTTTTGGCATTTTGTTTCTTTCGAAATTACATTGAAAGGGACCGATTGTCTCCGAAACACCTTCGGTCATCGTTGAATGATTGGTTTGTTGTGCCAGCAAGTCTGAATGCATGTCAGCTGTCTGCATCAGTGAGGTTGCCTTTATATTGCCCGTTCTGTGGGCATCAATCAAGCTTTACCTGGGACTGTCTTAAACAGCCTATATACCAGCACATGCGCGTTGTTTAACCAGGAAGAACGATAGAATAATCTGTTATTGTCTGAGTGGAGTTGCACAGACCACAAATGAAAATGTACTTGCGACTGTCTTAAAAATCCTTATATACCAGCGCATGCGCGTTGTTTAACCAGGAAGAACGATAGAATAATCCCTGTTATTGTCAGAGGAGTTGCACAAATCAGCAAAGAATGTGTACTTGGGACTGCCTTAAACCTCCTTATTCACCAGCCCATGTAAGTTTGAAAATATGTAGCATTTGTGCTAATTATACAATATATTTTCTTTAAGGAGAGGCAGTCGGACATTTTGGAGCTGCGATTTAGAAGAAATATTCAATATTTATCATGGCTGCAATTTAAAAGAAATATTCAATATTTAACATTTGTGCTAATTATTCAATATATTTTCTTTAGAGAGAGGCAGTCCGACAATTTGCGTTTGCGAGTTATCATAAATTATGAATATTTCTTCTGGCTGTAATTTAGAAAAAAATATTCAATATTTAGCATTTGTGCTAATTATACAATATATTTCCTTTGGGAACAGGCAAGACAAAGTGCTAACTATAGCAGTAATCCTAGAAATTATCTTCAAAGTGGCACACCCTTTTCTAAATATCACTGATTTTAGAAATTATTTGCGAAGTAGCAGATCTGCTAAATAGCATGCGAGACAATAATAACCATTCCTGCACCTTAATGTACAAACTTCAGACTCTACAACCAACAAATGCCCAGGCGTAATCAGAACATAATAGAATGTTCGGTATGCCATAATATAAGGAGATAAACAGTACGTTTATTTATTTTTGTTTTGTTTTGGGTTATCCAAACACTTGTTGTTTCGTGTATTTTTTGGCTCTATTTTAGTATATGCCAGCGTATTACACTCATCAGGAGACTCACGCAATGTTGATTTATTTGTATAAATCAGTCAAAAAAAGGCTAGGTGTGCGCTAGACTTTCGATTTTCCAAGGATTTCTCCCAAGTTTCGTCCACGTTTGTATATTATACGTGGGGGAATATGACTTATTTGACATAAGGCCTTTTTCTGAGCAGAGTGCCAGTATTTCCTGATTATTTTATTTAGAAATCTCAGGTGTGGGTGATACGTTGTTATGAAACGTAATGGCCTCTGGGGTCCGATTCTGCAGTCTGGAGATATCTTATAGTCTCCAGTCCAGTGTTCCGTCGGGTGAAATCAACTTTTTCCGTATTCGTGTCGATTTCTGAGGCTGAATAGCCTCTAGCTAGCAGTTTCTGTTTGAAGAAACCAACCCTTTCAATAAAGTCTGAGTTATTATTGCAGTTACGCATATATATCTCGTGGTTTCTCCTGATATAAAGTATTTGAAACAAGCCGGGTTATGGGCTGATATTCTATGAAGATATTGGTATGTTTCCGTAGGTTTTGAGAAACATTTTACGTCCAGTATGGATTCATTCCTAAACCTGTCTCCTTTGAAGACGGTCAGGTCGAGGAAGTTTGCTTCTTGTTCGGAAATTTCATATGTGAATTTCAACAGCGAATGTGCCTTATTAGCCAATTCGAAGAATGCCTCCGCTTGTTCTTTTTTACCAGAAAAGAGGATGAATCCATCGTCTCGGAATCTCTTGTGTAATAAGATATTCTTCGAGTCCGGGAAGCTCTCCAGCAGACCGTTAATGTGTCTGTGTATAGCTATATCGGAAAGTTCAGGTGACGGTATCGCCCCCATAGAACAACCAACAATCTGTTTGAAGTAGATCGAGTTGAACTGAAACTCATTTTATTCAAAATGAAACTGCATATCTCGTGCAGTAGTTCAATGCTCGGTCTCTGCATGTCATATTCGAGGTCTGAGTATAACAGCAGGTCCTTCTCCAGAGAGAGTAGGATTTCATCGAATCCTAAGTTAGTGTACAGTGAGGTAATATCATACGTCACTATTATGAAAGGTTCTTTCAAAGATAGCTTTTCAATCTCGTTTATAAAATGAGACGTGTCCCGAAGGAATGTGGACTGTTTCCTTACAATTGGTAATAGGAAATAGTCTAGGTATTGTCCGAGTTTCTCTGTTGGACAGCCACACTGGGCTATAATAGGGCGGCCTGGTATATCCAGGTCCGGGGGTAATACCGGGTTTATACAATCCAGTGTGCTCAGAAATTTTTCCCGTTTATGTATTTTTGGGAGAAAATATAGTGTTGGAATTTTCCTATTAATGTCTAATAGGTATCTGAAACAACTAGGGCTGAGCGCCCCACTGATATTCAGTCTGTGTACGATATTTCTTACAAATTCCACAGTTGCATCGATATAATCGATTTCGACATAGTGTATGCCGTCGTATAGTTGTCTATACGCCTCACTAATGTAGTTCTCTTTGTTGAGAATTACGGTCGTATTATTTTTATCGGCCCGTGACACCACAATATTATGGTGGCTTTTTAATTTATCTAGAGCTTGTCTCTCCTCAAGTGAGAGATTAGTCATAGGTCTCCAGCTCTTCTGTAACTTTGACAGCGTGAGTTTGGTAGCGAACAGATCATCCTCTGTGTCACTATCTGCTATATGGAATGAATTCCGATTTCATCCTAAACGGGTCGTGTTTAGGAAATGTCTTATCCTCATCGAGGAATAGTACGTTTAGCCTATAGCGCTTCTTTCAAGCGAGCTAAAATCCTTTACCAGTGTATTACTGGTTATGGCTGGCGAGGGGACAAAATTTAATCCCTTTGATAGTAATAATATATCACCATCGGTGAGCTTGACATTAGATAAATTTCTAATGTACTGTTTCGCATTATTAATGCTTCGGCTTCTTAAGATTGATTCTTTGTCTGCCAAGTGTTTATTAAAACGTTTTGAGCAGCGTTTGGCTTTCGCCCTGGACGAAAATCTGCGGTTCGGCATTTTAACTCGATACAGTTTTCTGGTTACCGGTCAACTTCGGACCCGTGTATAGCCTCCAGTCTGAGTACTGTACACCCAGTACCGATCTCAAGTAGCAGGCCTCAAAGTATAACATAGGCTCATCAGGGGGGAGCTCCCCAGGTCGTTGATCAATTTCATTGGTCAAACAGTCGCAAGCGGCCGTCAGTACAGTGGACCCATTCTTCTGTAGGATCCGCCCACTGTCTACTTGACATTAATTGACAGCAGGGTATAACACTGGGAATATATCGTTTTTTGTGGAAGTACACAGAATATAATATATTATTTTGTTATAATAATATATTTTAATATTCAGGAGACCTGTACGGTCTAAGAGAGACACAGCCATATATTATATATAGGTTTCTCATTCTTGTAGTATAACGAGGGTTATCGATACTGATTTCATCAGCATACAGAATAGCCTCTCAGTGCGAGTGTCAGCGGTCTGTTCTTAGACTGTATTAATTGCCCATCCGATACGGGGATCGAGCTGTTTTCCTGTTCAATGTGCCAAAAACGGGTTCACTTCAACTGTACACTCTCAATTACATGTTTAGCGTTAGAACACTAAAAGCGAGGTTCTGTTTGAGCACACGTTCCGGCCTAATCGCGTTTAGGCTGTGAACACATGGAGTTTAGGTTATAAACGCATAGACGTTTAGGATTTAAACCGATGTGTTTAGATTTAAAAGACCTATGTGTTTATAACCTAAACGTCTATGCGTTTATAACCTAAACTCCATGTGTTCACAGCCTAAACGCGATTAGGCCGGAACGTGTGCTCAAACAGAACCTCGCTTTTAGTGTTCTAACGCTAAACATGTAATTGAGAGTGTACGAACCTTCCACTGTACCAGGTTTATCTTTTGTGGAAAACTAACAGAAAATTCACATGCAAAACATGTGCTTTGAGTACCTACCCAGAAATTCAGTCTGGGGGTGGCCTTCAATATTGGAATACATGCCCTTCATCCACAGGAGATGCTGAACCAACAACTCTTACTCAACCAAAGGGGACCTCTATTACACGAGACACTGCTTCCCAGTGTGGAGGCACACTGGACAAATCCGACCAAATTCTGTCTGCGTTAGAGCATATGGAGTCTCAGGTCTTGTCCGTTTTGAAGTCTACTATCAGTGATAGCCATATATCTAAATATGAGCAGCTGTCACAGGACATGGACAAACTGCTGAAGGAGAAACAGATATCTATGGTTGGCCATCCCTGCCAGAATTCGTCATTTAGAGGCTGCCTCTAAATAATATATACCATGGTATAAAATGCCAAGCCTGCCATAATTCGTATTTAGAGGCTGCCTCTAATTATTTTGTACCATGGTATAAAATGCCGAGCCTGCCATAATTCCTATTTAGAGGATGCCTCTAAATCGCCAAGCCTGCCACAATTCGTATTTAGAGGCTGCCTGTAAATAATATATACCATGGTATAAAATGCCGAGCCTGCCATAATTCGTATTTAGAGGCTGCCTCTAATTATTTTGTACCATGGTATAAAATCGCCAAGCCTGCCATAATTCCTATTTGATGCCTCTAATTCATTTTAGCCGTAAGTCATAAACAACTCGATGTCATATCAAGAATATTAAATTTGACCAATGAGTAAACTTGTAACAAGCGTAGAGATATGGCACCAAATTTGTGAAAGCGCATATCATTGGTGGAAGTAATAAGAAGGCGAAAATTTACGACTTACGGCTAAAATGAATTAGAGGCATCCTCTAAATAGGAATTATGGCAGGCTTGGCGATTTTATACCATGGTACAAAATAATTAGAGGCAGCCTCTAAATACGAATTGGCAGGCTTGGCGATTTACAGGCATCCTCTAAATAGGGATTATGGCAGGCTCGGCATTTTATACCATGGTACAAAATAATTAGAGGCAGCCTCTAAATACGAATTATGGCAGGCTTGGCATTTTATACCATGGTATATATTATTTAGAGGCAGCCTCTAAATGACGAATTCTGGCAGGGATGGCCAACCATACTAGATATCCTCGCAAGTCACCGCTAGGATGGAACGTCAGCTCAAAACACAGGAAAGTATGGCAAGCCAAAGTGCTTTTTATTCCGAATTTCCGATATCGGGAATTCAATTCCCGATATCGGAAATTCTAATTTCCGATATCGGAAATTCTAATTTCCGATATCGGAAATTGCAATTCCCGATATCGGAAATAGAATTTCCGATATCGGGAATTAGAATTTCCGATATCGGAAATTCAGTGACAATTTTCGATATCGGAAATAGAATTTCCCATATCGGGAATTCAATTTCCGATATCGGGAATTCAATTTCCGATATCGGGAATTCAATTTCCGATATCGGGAATTCAATTTCCGTTATCGGAAATAGAATTTCCCATATCGGAAATTGTCACCGAATTCCCGATATCGGAAATGAAAGCCTGAAAGCTTTACAAAACCTAGGGGTGCATTCCACATCTAAATCTGAATCTGAATCTGAAACCTAAATGATGTGCGGCTAAAAACAGGCATGGGTTCGGATCTTCGACCATAAATAGATGTAAAATCTTTAACAAAAACCTTGTAAACGTATATATCTTCTAAATGGGCACACTCGTGCCATTATTTCAGGGGACTTGTGAGCTATTGAAATTGAAAAGGAAAGACGTGCAATCCTCCTTAGCCCTTCTTCAACTTTTCTGAAAAACATGAAATGATTTTCTTTTTATGTATGTTAAAGTGTTTCTCGTCCAATGGACAATTTAATATGGCGAAAAAAATAGGGGGTCGACCTACTCGTTTTTTGTAAAATTTTATCGCCATAGAGGAATCATGATTTTCGCTTCCAGAAAAAGTGCGGATTTTGGTCCTCCAGATATTCAATTCCGGACACGATTAACTCTGTAGTGGCGAGTGGGTGCGATCAACAAGCAATTGTTATATCCTCGTTTGGAGAAATGGTTAAGTCCAGCAACGTGATACTATAGATATCAGTTAGTAGAAAGGTAAGAAGAATTACCTTGCTGTCAAAATCGGGCGATCTTCCTTATTATAAAATTAGGGAGGGACCACTTTGTACGAAACCGTGGCAAGTGTGGAGTGCACCCTAGAGTTGCAATTCCCGATATCGGAAATTCAATGACAATTTCCGATATCGGGAATTGCATTTCCGATATCGGAAATTGAATTTCCGATATCGGGAATTGAAAGAAGTCGGGAAGTCAGAAAGAGAATCCAACATTTGTATTGGAAAATCAGAGAGACAAAAGAGATATTATACATAGTATAATCACTCAGGCCACAAATATGGCTGACAGGTTTAGCGATTCACACGTTAATGTGAGAACACTATAACAGTAAACACGCACCGCGTGTAAACCATATGCGTTGGTCTGAAGCTGTTGTAGTAACAGGAAATAGTAGGGATCGAGACAATATAATAAAACTGACTAAAAGTAAGCCGTACCCACAATTCCTGGTACAAACTGAGTTAGGTGCAGGATTGGCTTTTTTTAAAAATACCTTTCAAATTTCCTATGCTTTAACATGGTGCTAAATAGCATACTTGGCAATATTGTGCAGATAGTTTTGCTAAACTCCGTAGTAGGCAGAAAAGTGAGTTACTTTAATAGCACCTATATTCAATATTTAGCACTTTTATAATCTAGTCTAATTAGAATATATTCGCAATAAAATATCTGTAACACCGTGTCGGAGTAAGGACAACATATTCAATATTTAGCACCTTTATAATATTATCTAATTAGAATAGATTCGCACATAAATATGTAGCTGTCGTCTCCGAACAGACAATATATTGAATATTTAGCACTTTGATAATATAATCTAATTAGAAGAGATTCGCAGTTAAATATCCAGCTGGCGTCCGAGAAAGACAATATATTCAATATTTAGCACCTTTATAATATCATCTAATTAGAAAAGATTCGCACTTACATATATAGCTGGCGTCTGGGAAAAGACAATATATTCAATATTTAGCACTTTTATAATATATACTAAATAGAAGAGATTCGCAGTTAAATATCCACAAGACCCTTTTCGGAGAAAAGACAATATATTCAATATTTAGCACTTATATAATCTACTCTAATTAGAAGAGATTCGCATTAAAATATCTGTAACACCGTGTCGGAGAAAGGACAATATATTCAATATTTAGCACCTTTATAATATCATCTAATTAGAATATATTCGCATTTAAATGTAGGTGACGTTTGAGAACAGACAATATATTGAATATTTAGCACTTTGATAATATCATCTAATCAGAAGAGGTTCGCAGTTAAATATCTATCTGGCGTCTGGGAAAAGACAATATATTCAATATTTAGCACCTTTATAATATCATATAATTAGAAAAGATTCGCACTCAAATATGTAGCTGGCGTCTTGGAAAAGACAATATATTCAATATTTAGCACTTTTATAATCTATACTAAATAGAAGAGACTCGCAGTTAAATATCCACAAGACCCTTTTCGGAGAAAAAACAATATATTCAATATTTAGCACTTTTATAATATAATCTAATTAGAAGAGATTCGCATTAAAATATATGTACCACCGTGTCGGAGAAAGGACAATATATTCAATATTTAGCACCTTTATAATATCATCTAATTAGAAAAGATTCGCACTTAAATATGTCGCTGGCGTCTGGGAAAAGACAATATATTCAATATTTAGCACTTTTATAATCTATGGTAAATAGAAGAGATTCGCAGTTAAATATCCACAAGAGTCTTTTCGGAGAGAAGACAATATATTCAATATTTAGCACCTTTATAATATCCTCTAATTAGAATATAATTTGATTGTTGCAATCAAGGACCAAAGGAAGATGTTGTTTTTGGCGTTTTGTTTCTTTCGAAATTACATTGAAAGGGACCGATTGTCTCCGAAACACCTTCGGTCATCGTTGAATGATTGGTTTGTTGTGCCAGCAAGTCTGAATGCATGTCAGCTGTCTGCATCAGTGAGGTTGCCTTTATATTGCCCGTTCTGTGGGCATCAATCAAGCTTTACCTGGGACTGTCTTAAACAGCCTATATACCAGCACATGCGCGTTGTTTAACCAGGAAGAACGATAGAATAATCTGTTATTGTCTGAGTGGAGTTGCACAGACCACAAATGAAAATGTACTTGCGACTGTCTTAAAAATCCTTATATACCAGCGCATGCGCGTTGTTTAACCAGGAAGAACGATACACTGTAAAAACGACCAATTTCAGGGAGTAAATGTTCAACCTGTTATCAGTTCAATGTTGAACCAATTTTTAATGACAGTAAACGTTTACCCGGAATCTGGTTGAACGTTTTCAGTTCGAATTCAAGCATATATTGATACTTGCATGGAGGTAAACGTTGAACCTGTTATTGGTTCTTCTTTCAACCTATAACTGGTTCTACGTATAACCACATGATACTAGCTTGGGCGTAAACGTTGAACCTATTATTGGTTCTACGTTCAACCTATAACTGGTTATACGTTCAACCACATGAAACTCCGTGCATGGTAAAACGACACCAACATGACCGAAACAATGGGATATGAATGTCTGAGAACAGGGAGTAATTTTCTTATTAATATTAAGTTAAATTCTGCAGACTTTTCCAAATAAACCATGTGGTTATGCTTAAAACTGAATGTCCAAGTCGTTAATAACGCGTGTCGATTTGGGAAACTTCGCTGTTATGCACTTATTTTGATGGCATATTACTATTTTCGCTCATAAAATAGCCTATCAACAGTCAGAAACAATCATAGAAGTTATCAAAAATGAAAGACGTATTACTGTTGTGTGGGTCAAAATTATTCTCGACCGAGTATACGTTCAACTGTTTTTCGGTTCAACGTATTTCCCGCCCTCGTTATTGTTTTTCCCGCGGTGGTCGTCCAAAGAACCACTTTTTGGTTCAACGTTCAACTGGACTATGGTTCAACTGGTCATCGGTTATCGTCCTTCGTTTTATGAAGCGCCACCTACTGGATTGCAGTGTGAGGAGGAGAGAGAACGTGTGGTGTTGTTGGCAGCTTAACAATGAACATTACTCGTCCCGTTACATCTGTTTTCTGGTAAGTAATATGGACAAACAATTGTTTGAACTGAATACGTTACGCACAGATATCTCGTCCCCGTTGCTTTCGCTTTATGTTTTGAAATCGAAGCTGTGTCGAAAACTGGGCTATGCTTCATTGTTCATTCTCCGTTCATTTATTCATTGCGTGAAAGAATTTTGCTGTCTGTTGTCTGTTTTAATATGTCATTGATATAATTTACTGTTACCACTTGGCGGTATTTTGCGATTTCCAATCACTTATTACATTTAGCATGTCGTTTTTCCATACCAGTTGTGGATGAGTGCAATCTAAGGCCCTTACAGGCTATATAATTTCCTATGTATTTCCAAAAAAGAATTAATTAAACTGTCACTATATCTGCATAGGTCAACAGCTATATACATATGGATACCAGTAATTATCAGCCGCGTTGTCCACAAAAATACTTGCAATACGCTTTGTGGCTTGTTGAACTCTAAGGTCCTTGCAAACTACTATGCATGTTATAATCCTATAATAATTCAAAACATCTATTAACATTCAGTCACCCCTCAATTTTGCCTGAAATTCTAATCAGTCCAATGAATTTATAATAGTTACATAATGTCGTAAGACTGTATCAAATGTTGGCAACATTTTGTGTCCAATGGGGTAATATCATGTCAACATTGTGTAACTGTTTATCCAGTGATCAAGTGAGAAGTGTGAGAAGTCCAGCTGCCCTAGTGCCTGATCGACGAAGAAGTCATTTTGATGTTTATGAAATACACCATGATGGATGACAAGTAGTACCGGTAAGTGAATACATTACAAGGACACAATCAAAGGAAATTTGAGAAGTCATTGATAAGACTTGATAAATGATACATCATAACTGTACCATGTATTACCACATAACCCCCCACCCCCAGCATGCCCACTACATAACCCCTCCCCCCCACCATGCCCACTACACACACATCCAGTTAGGGGGGAGGGGGGTGTCAAGAGGCAAATGGATGAGATTTACAAACATGCAACATAGGGTGGTAGCTACCAAATTAGTATACTATAATATCCATGTTAGTAATTATGATTTTTTTTCCAATCCAGATAAGGGGGCATGGTGGTAAAGTGTGTGTGTGGGGGAGGAGGGGGGGGTGGTGAAAATATATACTATTTTTATGTGGCAAGACCATGTGGGATTGATTTTATGAGATATTCCTGAGGCAGGGTGGTGGCATGAGAAATTGCCAGGGGTTGCGAGGGGCCGAGTGAGTGAGTGCTTGTCATGAAAATCGGGATATTTCCCCCAACCTTTATGAATAAATTAGTTATATTAGATCTTACTCCATTTAATATTTTCTCCTACAGAAAGTGTAACAGGGAGAAGGTCAGAAAGAAGCCATTTGTTTGAGTCTGACTGTTGGAGGAAGATGAAGGAGGCGACAGTGTATATGGCTCCCACAGAGTGAACATCATCATCTTGTGATGGATTTTATCACGATTGAAGATGTAAGGAATAATCTGTCATTTTCAATGCTAATAATCAGATATATGATGCTCACAAGTGATTTTCGCAAGTGACAAGTAAAAAGAAAACTGACTTGTCGCCTGCGACAACAAAGCCATAAAGTGCCGTTTTTATTTGTAACAGATATATACTTCGCCTAACAAAACAATGTGTGTAGCATAGTTTCCGCAGGCCTCGAAGTTGATAAAATTTATGTGATTTCATGGCCCGTATGACCGATGTCGTTGTTGTGACTGTCGTTTTGAAAACCGCTCTCCTGTGCGCGAAGATAGAAAATAACCATGTGACAAGTCGAGTGATTATGGTACGCGCGATTTCATTAGTCTAATAACTCCATCCAGCCAATCAGCGTAGCTGATAGAATCTGAATGCAGCCTAGCGATAACACGTTTGGTCATGGTGGTTCGGTCATTTTGGTTGAATAGAGGGTTAGTGGCAACTATTCTTCGACAGTAATATAGATCGTTTTCTGAAACGTCGGAATGAAATCCCAGTCACAAGAAGGCAGAACAATCAAGAATTTCTTGCCAAAAATTATCCGTCGAAAGAGTGACTCACATGATATTGAAAACATTCTTTCCCTTGTAAAAATACTGGTTCTACTGTCTGTCACAGATAATATATCCGGCGGTATTTCGGAGACAATTGACCGGGGGATATTGAAACTTCACACAGGAAATAAAATAAAAAGTGCTAATTTTATTCCAAAGTATCAAGAAAATCCTTCCAGTAGTTCTCAACAAATCGCGAAAACAGCAATTAGATGGGAGATTTGTAGGTTATTTTTTGACGCCATGACACCAAGTCTGCATGTTATATAACATTGGCAGGTCAATGTCATCGTAGCCCCAAAATAACATTGTAGGTATTGGTGATTTTCGTCAATTCCCAGATTAATTACATATGGGGGAATTTTTTTTTTAAGTTTATATACTGTGTGAAGTTTTAAAGCTGTACGATAAATTTTCTGTGTATTGCAAAACTTGGGGACAAATTACAAAAATCGGCAGACGACGCTGATTATCCTAATTACTTTCCTTCACCTAAGCCAATCAAAATGGTAATTTGTCTGTATACATGGTGTAGTCTGTCTGTCTGTGTATTCTACTACCCAAATAAATACACTAAAAGAATAACAGAACAAAGTCTGAATCTAATTGGTTGTTCTATTTCATGAAAATTAGAACACGGTTATATAAGGAAGTCAAAACTTGGTAATATTTTGAGACAACTACTGTCAACAAGGTGACAAGTAAAAAAAATAGTCCCTTGTCACCTGGGACAAGTAAAGTTTTACAAACATTTCAACCCCTGTAGAATGGTACTTACAAATGTAAGCTTATATTGACAGGATAGTGAAGACAAATTATATTGCACAATTCTTTATTTGTTTAATAGGACCAACTGCTTGCAAGAAAGATCAGAGACACGTCACAGTGCGGATCATTACATTACAGGGTTTCGGATGATACATTACAGGGTTTCGGGTGATGGTGGAAGTGTGTGCATTATTTCATAACTTGGACTATGTGAAATAATTGGTCTCTGACATGCCTGCATCACAAGATAATGGCTACCGGTATAATTGGATGTGACAGAAAAGATGAAATGGTAATGTGATACAACAAATATTCAGGCTAAAGCTGTGGTACCATATTACATATACAATGTAGAAGAGGAACAAAATGGAACTGTGTTGAATCTTCACCATTCCTGAACACCCTTACAAAAAAATCAACCACAATGGCCGGCATGAGAAGACAAGGGTGTTGTTTACTATGAATTAACAGTAAACTGTGATGTTGAATACAGGAAAACAATGCAACACTCGATATATCACAAATCATCGATACATGACGAATAATTGACTTCAGATACAAAAGTCAATGTCTGACCACCATTACATGTACTCTGTACCGGAAGGTGGATATAAATTTTTATTTACCATATTATGACTCTGTATGTCCCAGATCATTAATACATTGTGTAATATAATTTGACTCGGGTACATAAGTCACTGTGTGAATTCTGACCACTTATACTCTTTGTAGGAAGGTCTTGCACACTTCAACTGTGTATTTAGGTCCCATAACTAAACTTTGATAAAATGCAATTAGCTAGCTCACTCAAACTAAACTGTGATAATGTGCAATTAACTGGCTCTCTCAAATACCCCTGATCAGTGATAGGTTGGACACACATAAACTATGTAAGTATGTCCCATACTAAACTGTGATAAAATGCAATTAAATAATTCTCTCAATCATACCAGATCAGTGATGTTAAATACATGTACTCAGAATACATAGGTCGCTGTGTGAAGTCCGATCACCTATACTATGTGTAGGAAGGTTGGACACACATAAACTATGTATGTAGGTCCCATAACTAATCTGTGATAAATGCAATTAACTAGCTCACTCAAATCAGTGATATAACATGTACTCAGAATATATAGGTCGCTGTGTGAAGTCCGATCACCTATACTATGTGTAGGAAGGTTGGACACACATAAACTATGTATGTAGGTCCCATAACTAATCTGTGATAAAATGCAATTAACTAGCTCACTCAAATCAGTGATATTACATGTACTCAGAATACATAGGTCGCTGTTTGAAGTCCGATCACCTATACTATGTGTAGGAAGGTTGGACACACATAAACTATGTATGTAGGTCCCATAACTAATCTGTGATAAAATGCAATTAACTAGCTCACTCAAATCAGTGATATAACATGTACTCAGAATACATAGGTCGCTGTGTGAAGTCCGATCACCTATACTATGTGCAGGAAGGTTGGACACACATAAACTATGTATGTAGGTCCCATAACTAATCTGATAAAATGCAGTTAACTATCTCACTCAAATATCCCAGATCAGTGATATTACAATACATGTACTCGGAATACATAGGTCGCTGTGTGAAGTCCGATCACCTGTACTCTGTGTAGGAAGGTTGGATACACATAAACTATGTATATAGGTCCCAACTAATATGTAATAAAATGCAATTAACTAGCTCACTCAAATCATTGATATTACATGTACTCAGAATACATAGGTCGCTGTGTAAAGTCCGATCACCTATACTATGTGTAGGAAGGTTGGACACACATAAACTATGTATGTAGGTTCCATAACTAATCTGTGATAAAATGCAATTAACTAGCTCACTCAAATCAGTGATATAACATGTACT
>JAVTVY010006182.1:0-38641 GCA_036873755.1 Hanleya hanleyi | reverse complement strand
ACATCAGCTTATATAGTAGATCAGGAGTTTGTACTGGATCACAAGGCCTCTCCTCTCAATCTTGGTATACATGTACATCAATGCTTATATAGTAGATCAGGAGTTTGTGCTGGATTACAAGTCCTCTCCTCTCAATCTTGGTATACATGTACATCAATGCTTATATAGTAGATCAGGAGTTTGTACTGGATTACAAGTCCCCACCTCTCAATCTTGGTATACATGTACATCAGTGCTTATATAGTAGATCAGGAGTTTGTACTGGATTACAAGTCCTCTCCTCTCAATCTTGGTATACATGTACATCAGCTTATATAGTAGATCAGGAGTTTGTACTGGATTACAAGTCCCCTCCTCTCAATCTTGGTATACATGTACATCATCAGGGCCATATCCAGAGTTTATTTTCGGGACACTTTTCTTGCCTTTCCTGGTGCATTTGTATGTATTTGGGCGCATTTGTATGTAAAAATCATTAAAATTGCCTGTAAAGTTTGGGCGCCCATACCTCTTAACAGGTGTCAAAATAGCTCTGGATATGGCCCTGATCAGTGCTTATATAGTAGATCAGGAGTTTGTGCTGGATCACAAGGTCTCTCCTCTCAAACTTGGTATACATGTACATCAGCGCTTATATAGTAGATCAGGAGTTTGTACTGGATCACAAGTCCTCACCTCTCAGTCTTGGTATACATGTACATCAGCGCTTATAGTAGATCAGGAGTTTGTACTGGATCACAAGGCCCCTACCTCTCACTATTGGTATACATGTACATCAGTGCTTATATAGTAGATCAGGAGTTTGTACTGGATCACAAGGCCTCTCCTCTCACTCTTGGTATACATGTACATCAGTGCTTATATAGTAGATCAGGAGTTTGTACTGGATCACAGGCCCCCACCTCTCACTCTTGGTATACATGTACATCAGTGCTTATATAGTAGATCAGGAATTTGTACTGGATCACAAGTCTTCACCTCTCACTCTTGGTATACATGTTCATCAATGGTTATGTAGTAGATCAGGATTTTGTACTGGATCACAAGCCCCCTCCTCTCAATCTTGGTATACATGTACATCAGTGCTTATATCTCAGGATTTTGTACTGGATCACAAGCCCTCTCCTCTCAATCTTGGTATACATGTTCATCAATGGTTATATAGTAGATCAGGAGTTTGTACTAGATCACAAGCCCTCTCCTCTCAATCTTGGTATACATGTACATCAGTGCTTATATAGTAGATCAGGAGTTTGTACTGGATCACAAGGCCTCTCCTCTCACTCTTGGTATACATGTACATCAGTGCTTATATAGTAGACCAGGAGTTTGTACTGGATCACAAGCCCCCTCCTCTCAATCTTGGTATACATGCACATCAGTGCTTATATCTCAGGATTTTGTACTGGATCACAAGCCCTCTCCTCTCAATCTTGGTATACATGTTCATCAATGGTTATATAGTAGATCAGGAGTTTGTACTAGATCACAAGCCCCTCCTCTCAATCTTGGTATACATGTTCATCAATGGTTATATAGTAGACCAGGAGTTTGTACTGGATCACAAGCCCCCTCCTCTCAATCTTGGTATACATGTACATCAGCAGGGCCATATCCAGAGTTTATTTTGGGGACACCTTTTCTTGCCTTTTTTGGTGCATTTGTATGTATTTGGGCGCATTTGTATGTAAAAAGCAATAAAATTGTCTGTAAAGTTTGGGTGCCCATACCTCTTAACAGGTGTCAAAATAGCTCTGGATATGGCCCTGATCAGTGCTTATATAGTAGATCAGGAGTTTGTACTGGATTACAAGTCCTCACCTCTCAATCTTGGTATACATGTACATCAATGCTTATATAGTAGATCAGGAATTTGTACTGGATCACAAGTCCCCACCTCTCAATCTTGGTATACATGTACATCAGCTTATATAGTAGATCAGGAGTTTGTACTGGATCACAAGGCCTCTCCTCTCAATCTTGGTATACATGTACATCAATGCTTATATAGTAGATCAGGAGTTTGTACTGGATTACAAGTCCTCTCCTCTCAATCTTGGTATACATGTACATCAGCTTATATAGTAGATCAGGAGTTTGTACTGGATCACAAGGCCTCTCCTCTCAATCTTGGTATACATGTACATCAATGCTTATATAGTAGATCAGGAGTTTGTGCTGGATTACAAGTCCTCTCCTCTCAATCTTGGTATACATGTACATCAATGCTTATATAGTAGATCAGGAGTTTGTACTGGATTACAAGTCCCCACCTCTCAATCTTGGTATACATGTACATCAGTGCTTATATAGTAGATCAGGAGTTTGTACTGGATTACAAGTCCTCTCCTCTCAATCTTGGTATACATGTACATCAGCTTATATAGTAGATCAGGAGTTTGTACTGGATTACAAGTCCTCTCCTCTCAATCTTGGTATACATGTACATCAGCTTATATAGTAGATCAGGAGTTTGTACTGGATTACAAGTCCCCTCCTCTCAATCTTGGTATACATGTACATCATCAGGGCCATATCCAGAGTTTATTTTGGGGACACTTTTCTTGCCTTTTTTGGTGCATTTGTATGTATTTGGGCGCATTTGTATGTAAAAAGCATTAAAATTGCCTGTAAAGTTTGGGCGCCCATACCTCTTAACAGGTGTCAAAATAGCTCTGGATATGGCCCTGATCAGTGCTTATATAGTAGATCAGGAGTTTGTACTGGATCACAAGGTCTCTCCTCTCAAACTTGGTATACATGTACATCAGCGCTTATATAGTAGATCAGGAGTTTGTACTGGATCACAAGTCCTCACCTCTCAGTCTTGGTATACATGTACATCAGCGCTTATATAGTAGATCAGGAGTTTGTACTGGATCACAAGGCCCCTACCTCTCACTCTTGGTATACATGTACATCAGTGCTTATATAGTAGATCAGGAGTTTGTACTGGATCACAAGGCCTCTCCTCTCACTCTTGGTATACATGTACATCAGTGCTTATATAGTAGATCAGGAGTTTGTACTGGATCACAGGCCCCCACCTCTCACTCTTGGTATACATGTTCATCAGTGCTTATATAGTAGATCAGGAGTTTGTACTGGATCACAAGCCCCCACCTCTCACTCTTGGTATACATGTTCATCAATGGTTATGTAGTAGATCAGGATTTTGTACTGGATCACAAGCCCCCTCCTCTCAATCTTGGTATACATGTACATCAGTGCTTATATCTCAGGATTTTGTACTGGATCACAAACCCTCTCCTCTCAATCTTGGTATACATGTTCATCAATGGTTATATAGTAGATCAGGAGTTTGTACTAGATCACAAGCCTCTCCTCTCACTCTTGGTATACATGTACATCAGTGCTTATATAGTAGATCAGGAGTTTGTACTGGATCACAAGTCCTCTCCTCTCACTCTTGGTATACATGTACATCAGTGCTTATATAGTAGATCAGGAGTTTGTACTGGATCACAAGCCCCCTCCTCTCAATCTTGGTATACATGCACATCAGTGCTTATATCTCAGGATTTTGTACTGGATCACAAGCCCTCTCCTCTCAATCTTGGTATACATGTTCATCAATGGTTATATTGTAGATCAGGAGTTTGTACTAGATCACAAGCCCTCTCCTCTCAATCTTGGTATACATGTATTGTACATCAGTGCTTATATAGTAGACCAGGAGTTTGTACTGGATCACAAGCCCCCTCCTCTCAATCTTGGTATACATGTACATCAGCAGGGCCATATCCAGAGTTTATTTTGGGGACACCTTTTCTTGCCTTTTTTGGTGCATTTGTATGTATTTGGGCGCATTTGTATGTAAAAAGCAATAAAATTGTCTGTAAAGTTTGGGTGCCCATACCTCTTAACAGGTGTCAAAATAGCTCTGGATATGGCCCTGATCAGTGCTTATATAGTAGATCAGGAGTTTGTACTGGATTACAAGTCCTCACCTCTCAATCTTGGTATACATGTACATCAATGCTTATATAGTAGATCAGGAATTTGTACTGGATCACAAGTCCCCACCTCTCAATCTTGGTATACATGTACATCAGCTTATATAGTAGATCAGGAGTTTGTACTGGATCACAAGGCCTCTCCTCTCAATCTTGGTATACATGTACATCAATGCTTATATAGTAGATCAGGAGTTTGTACTGGATTACAAGTCCTCTCCTCTCAATCTTGGTATACATGTACATCAGCTTATATAGTAGATCAGGAGTTTGTACTGGATCACAAGGCCTCTCCTCTCAATCTTGGTATACATGTACATCAATGCTTATATAGTAGATCAGGAGTTTGTGCTGGATTACAAGTCCTCTCCTCTCAATCTTGGTATACATGTACATCAATGCTTATATAGTAGATCAGGAGTTTGTACTGGATTACAAGTCCCCACCTCTCAATCTTGGTATACATGTACATCAGTGCTTATATAGTAGATCAGGAGTTTGTACTGGATTACAAGTCCTCTCCTCTCAATCTTGGTATACATGTACATCAGCTTATATAGTAGATCAGGAGTTTGTACTGGATTACAAGTCCTCTCCTCTCAATCTTGGTATACATGTACATCAGCTTATATAGTATATCAGGAGTTTGTACTGGATTACAAGTCCCCTCCTCTCAATCTTGGTATACATGTACATCATCAGGGCCATATCCAGAGTTTATTTTGGGGACACTTTTCTTGCCTTTTTTGGTGCATTTGTATGTATTTGGGCGCATTTGTATGTAAAAAGCATTAAAATTGCCTGTAAAGTTTGGGCGCCCATACCTCTTAACAGGTGTCAAAATAGCTCTGGATATGGCCCTGATCAGTGCTTATATAGTAGATCAGGAGTTTGTACTGGATCACAAGGTCTCTCCTCTCAAACTTGGTATACATGTACATCAGCGCTTATATAGTAGATCAGGAGTTTGTACTGGATCACAAGTCCTCACCTCTCAGTCTTGGTATACATGTACATCAGCGCTTATATAGTAGATCAGGAGTTTGTACTGGATCACAAGGCCCCTACCTCTCACTCTTGGTATACATGTACATCAGTGCTTATATAGTAGATCAGGAGTTTGTACTGGATCACAAGGCCTCTCCTCTCACTCTTGGTATACATGTACATCAGTGCTTATATAGTAGATCAGGAGTTTGTACTGGATCACAGGCCCCCACCTCTCACTCTTGGTATACATGTTCATCAGTGCTTATATAGTAGATCAGGAGTTTGTACTGGATCACAAGCCCCCACCTCTCACTCTTGGTATACATGTTCATCAACGGTTATGTAGTAGATCAGGATTTTGTACTGGATCACAAGCCCCCTCCTCTCAATCTTGGTATACATGTACATCAGTGCTTATATCTCAGGATTTTGTACTGGATCACAAACCCTCTCCTCTCAATCTTGGTATACATGTTCATCAATGGTTATATAGTAGATCAGGAGTTTGTACTAGATCACAAGCCCTCTCCTCTCAATCTTGGTATACATGTACATCAGTGCTTATATAGTAGATCAGGAGTTTGTACTGGATCACAAGGCCTCTCCTCTCAATCTTGGTATACATGTACATCAGTGCTTATATAGTAGATCAGGAGTTTGTACTGGATCACAGGCCCCCATCTCTCACTCTTGGTATACAAGTACATCAGTGCTTATATAGTAGATAAGGAGTTTGTACTGGATCACAACGCCTCTCGTCTCAATCTTGGTATACATGTACATCAGTGCTTATATAGTAGATCAGGAGTTTGTACTGGATCACAAGCCCTCTCCTCTCAATCTTGGTATACATGTATTGTACATCAGTGCTTATATAGTAGACCAGGAGTTTGTACTGGATCACAAGCCCCCTCCTCTCAATCTTGGTATACATGTACATCAGCAGGGCCATATCCAGAGTTTATTTTGGGGACACCTTTTCTTGCCTTTTTTGGTGCATTTGTATGTATTTGGGCGCATTTGTATGTAAAAAGCAATAAAATTGTCTGTAAAGTTTGGGTGCCCATACCTCTTAACAGGTGTCAAAATAGCTCTGGATATGGCCCTGATCAGTGCTTATATAGTAGATCAGGAGTTTGTACTGGATTACAAGTCCTCACCTCTCAATCTTGGTATACATGTACATCAATGCTTATATAGTAGATCAGGAATTTGTACTGGATCACAAGTCCCCACCTCTCAATCTTGGTATACATGTACATCAGCTTATATAGTAGATCAGGAGTTTGTACTGGATCACAAGGCCTCTCCTCTCAATCTTGGTATACATGTACATCAATGCTTATATAGTAGATCAGGAGTTTGTACTGGATTACAAGTCCTCTCCTCTCAATCTTGGTATACATGTACATCAGCTTATATAGTAGATCAGGAGTTTGTACTGGATCACAAGGCCTCTCCTCTCAATCTTGGTATACATGTACATCAATGCTTATATAGTAGATCAGGAGTTTGTGCTGGATTACAAGTCCTCTCCTCTCAATCTTGGTATACATGTACATCAATGCTTATATAGTAGATCAGGAGTTTGTACTGGATTACAAGTCCCCACCTCTCAATCTTGGTATACATGTACATCAGTGCTTATATAGTAGATCAGGAGTTTGTACTGGATTACAAGTCCTCTCCTCTCAATCTTGGTATACATGTACATCAGCTTATATAGTAGATCAGGAGTTTGTACTGGATTACAGGCCCCTACCTCTCACTCTTGGTATACATGTACATCAGTGCTTATATAGTAGATCAGGAGTTTGTACTGGATTACAAGTCCTCTCCTCTCAATCTTGGTATACATGTACATCAGTGCTTATATAGTAGATCAGGAGTTTGTACTGGATTACAAGTCCTCTCCTCTCAATCTTGGTATACATGTACATCAGTGCTTATATAGTAGATCAGGAGTTTGTACTGGATTACAAGTCCTCTCCTCTCAATCTTGGTATACATGTACATCAGCTTACATGTATATAGTAGATCAGGAGTTTGTACTGGATTACAAGTCCCCTCCTCTCAATCTTGGTATACATGTACATCAGTGCTTATATAGTAGATCAGGAGCTTGTACTGGATTACAAGTCCTCTCCTCTCAATCTTGGTATACATGTACATCAGCTTACATGTATATAGTAGATCAGGAGTTTGTACTGGATCACAAGGCCCCTCCTCTCAATCTTGGTATACATGTACATCAGTGCTTATATAGTAGATCAGGAGTTTGTACTGGATTACAAGTCCTCTCCTCTCAATCTTGGTATACATGTACATCAGCTTACATGTATATAGTAGATCAGGAGTTTGTACTGGATTACAAGTCCCCTCCTCTCAATCTTGGTATACATGTACATCATCAGGGCCATATCCAGAGTTTATTTTGGGGACACTTTTCTTGCCTTTTTTGGTGCATTTGTATGTATTTGGGCGCATTTGTATGTAAAAAGCATTAAAATTGCCTGTAAAGTTTGGGCGCCCATACCTCTTAACAGGTGTCAAAATAGCTCTGGATATGGCCCTGATCAGTGCTTATATAGTAGATCAGGAGTTTGTACTGGATCACAAGGTCTCTCCTCTCAAACTTGGTATACATGTACATCAGCGCTTATATAGTAGATCAGGAGTTTGTACTGGATCACAAGTCCTCACCTCTCAGTCTTGGTATACATGTACATCAGCTTATATAGTAGATCAGGAGTTTGTACTGGATCACAAGCCCCCTCCTCTCAGTCTTGGTATACATGTACATCAGCGCTTATATAGTAGATCAGGAGTTTGTACTGGATCACAGGCCCCTACCTCTCACTCTTGGTATACATGTACATCAGCTTATATAGTAGATCAGGAGTTTGTACTGGATCACAGGCCCCTACCTCTCACTCTTGGTATACATGTACATCAGCTTATATAGTAGATCAGGAGTTTGTACTGGATCACAAGGCCTCTCCTCTCACTCTTGGTATACATGTTCATCAATGCTTATATAGTAGATCAGGAGTTTGTACTGGATCACAGGCCCCTACCTCTCACTCTTGGTATACATGTACATCAGCTTATATAGTAGATCAGGAGTTTGTACTGGATCACAAGGCCTCTCCTCTCAATCTTGGTATACATGTTCATCAATGCTTATATAGTAGATCAGGAGTTTGTACTGGATCACAAGGCCTCTCCTCTCAATCTTGGTATGCATGTACATCAGCTTATATAGTAGATCAGGAGTTTGTACTGGATCACAAGGCCTCACCTCTCAATCTTGGTATACATGTACATCAATGCTTATATAGTAGATCAGGAGTTTGTACTGGATCACAAGGCCTCTCCTCTCAATCTTGGTATACATTTACATCAATGCTTATATAGTAGATCAGGTGTTTGTACTGGATTACAAGTCCTCACCTCTCAATCTTAGTATACATGTACATCAGCTTATATAGTAGATCAGAGTTTGTGTTGGATCACAAGTCCTCTCCTCTCACTCTTGGTATACATGTACACCACTGGTAGATCAGAGTTTGTACTGGATCACAGGCCCCCACCTCTCACTCTTGGTATACATGTTCATCAATGGTTATATAGTAGATCAGGAGTTTGTACTGGATCACAGGCCCCCACCTCTCACTCTTGGTATACATGTTCATCAATGCTTATATAGTAGATCAAGAGTTTGTACTGGATCACAGGCCCCCACCTCTCACTCTTGGTATACATGTTCATCAATGGTTATATAGTAGATCAGGAGTTTGTGCCGTATACATGTAAATCTTTCTACTCAAGTATTGAGACTATGTCACCATGATTACTACACAATGAAAATTAATTAGCTATATTTGGAAATAAGTTTTAGTGCTTATAAATACATGTATGAATAGTGTCATTGATCAAACATGAAATCATTGCAACTGTTTCTGCTACATTGTTGGTTAGAGAAAATTAAGTGATGGTGTACCATAAAATCTCAACGAGTGGGACTATGTGAGCTCACAGCTCTTGTTTTCCGTATCCCAATTGTGGTGACCAATTGATTGTGTTTTACAGCTCAGAAACTAGGCCTGGTTGAGGCGCCATCTCAACTTCTGTCGGAGACAGACTGGCAGGTGGCCAAGACATTGTCTAACAAGCGTGAAGACTCACATTTACCTTGTGTAATATGTAAGGAGGACTTTGGTTTACAGCAGCAGGTCAGTACCAGTACATGTATTCAGAGAACATTTAGGCTGTTCCATCATTCTATTCAAATAGAACTTTGTGTACAGGAAGCTTTCTAATAATTCAATCACAGTATTTTCACAGCCAAGACTATTGAGGTGATCGATTTTATTACATTGCTGATAAAATGATAGAAAAACAGAACCGTTCCTATTTAGTTTATTTACATGTAAGAAGTGATCCAATTTATTTGAGTGACTGATACAAATTTGAGTCAAAATGTGAGAGTGATTGAATAGTTAGTATTCACTGTTCATGTGAGAGTGATTGAATAGTAGTATTCACTGTTCATGTGAGAGTATTCACTGTTCATGTGAGAGTGATTGAATAGTTGGTATTCACTGTTCATGTGAGAGTGATTGAATAGTAGTATTCACTGTTCATGTGAGAGTGATTGAATAGTTAGTATTCACTGTTCATGTGAGAGTGATTGAATAGTAGTATTCACTGTTCATGTGAGAGTGATTGAATAGTAGTATTCACTGTTCATGTGAGAGTGATTGAATAGTAGTATTCACTGTTCATGTGAGAGTGATTGAATAGTACTATTCACTGTTCATGTGAGAGTGATTGAATAGTAGTATTCACTGTTCATGTGAGAGTGATTGAATAGTAGTATTCACTGTTCATGTGAGAGTGATTGAATAGTAGTATTCACTGTTCATGTGAGAGTGATTGAATAGTAGTATTCACTGTTCATGTGAGAGTGATTGAATAGTAGTATTCACTGTTCATGTGAGAGTGATTGAATAGTAGTATTCACTGTTCATGTGAGAGTGATTGAATAGTAGTATTCACTGTTCATGTGAGAGTGATTGAATAGTAGTATTCACTGTTCATGTGAGAGTGATTGAATAGTAGTATTCACTGTTCATGTGAGAGTGATTGAATAGTAGTATTCACTGTTCATGTGAGAGTGATTGAATAGTAGTATTCACTGTTCATGTGAGAGTGATTGAATAGTAGTATTCACTGTTCATGTGAGAGTGATTGAATAGTTAGTATTCACTGTTCATGTGAGAGTGATTGAATAGTTAGTATTCACTGTTCATGTGAGAGTGATTGAATAGTAGTATTCACTGTTCATGTGAGAGTGATTGAATAGTAGTATTCACTGTTCATGTGAGAGTGATTGAATAGTTAGTATCTCTACCTGTTCATGGAGAGTTTGAATAGTTAGTATTCACTGTTCATGTGAGAGTGATTGAATAGTAGTATTCACTGTTCATGTGAGAGTGATTGAATAGTAGTATTCACTGTTCATGTAGAGTGATTGAATAGTAGTATTCACTGTTCATGTGGAGTGATTGAATAGTATTCACTGTTCATGTGAGAGTGATTGAATAGTAGTATTCACTGTTCATGTGAGAGTGATTGAATAGTAGTATTCACTGTTCATGTGAGAGCGATTGAATAGTGAGTATTCACTGTTCATGATTGAGTATTCACTGTTCATGAGTTGAATAGTTAGTATTCACTGTTCATGTGAGAGTGATTGAATAGTAGTATTCACTGTTCATGTGAGAGTGATTGAATAGTAGTATTCACTGTTCATGTGAGAGTGATTGAATAGTAGTATTCACTGTTCATGTGAGAGTGATTGAATAGTAGTATTCACTGTTCATGTGAGAGTGATTGAATAGTAGTATTCACTGTTCATGTGAGAGTGATTGAATAGTAGTATTCACTGTTCATGTGAGAGTGATTGAATAGTAGTATTCACTGTTCATGTGAGAGTGATTGAATAGTAGTATTCACTGTTCATGTGAGAGTGATTGAATAGTAGTATTCACTGTTCATGTGAGAGTGATTGAATAGTAGTATTCACTGTTCATGTGAGAGTGATTGAATAGTAGTATTCACTGTTCATGTGAGAGTGATTGAATAGTAGTATTCACTGTTCATGTGAGAGTGATTGAATAGTAGTATTCACTGTTCATGTGAGAGTGATTGAATAGTAGTATTCACTGTTCATGTGAGAGTGATTGAATAGTACTATTCACTGTTCATGTGAGAGTGATTGAATAGTAGTATTCACTGTTCATGTGAGAGTGATTGAATAGTAGTATTCACTGTTCATGTGAGAGTGATTGAATAGTAGTATTCACTGTTCATGAAAGATACATGTATGAAGAACAGTTATATTCTCTATCTGCAACTGATATTGTCTACGAAAGGTGGAAAAAAACTTTGGTCCCGTCCATCCATGAAATCATGGCAACATATCATCATGTCATTGAAGTTCATCAATTATTATTCCCTACCGGACCCCGGTCAGAGATTATAGAATTGCTGCTTGTCCATGTATGTGTGTCATAAATTTTTGTTAAGTACAAGCGGGTGGTTGGGTGGGTTCAGGTTCCTGTTGCTTCAATGCAGTTTGCTGAGAAGCAACAGGAACTTGATAATGTGATGTCTAGCACTGTAATATCACTTGTCTTTATTGTACCATGTAAGCGTCCTGTCTGTGTCTTGTGCGCTGTGTTTTGTAGGGTGAATGGAGGGTGTCTGGTTCCATGCTGCTTCAAAGATTTCTTCTTTGAAGTAGCAGGAACACAACTGGGCTGGGTGGTGCTCAGCTTTTTACCCCTCAGCCCATAGGGCTGTGGAGTCTTGTCATTGCCATGTACGTACATCCGTCCGTCCGTCCGTCAACATTTTCTTGTCCGCTGAATATCTGCAGATCTATGAAGGCGGGCTGACCAAACTTTGGTGAGAGCTTCCTGAATGTTGACTGAAGAAATGATTAGATTTTCAGATGGCTATGATGATTTCATGAGTTTTAATTATTTTTTTTATTATTTATTGATGGCTCAGCTTTTGCAATGTTATCTATGCCCATCAACATGTTCTTGTCCACTGAATATCTGCAGATCTATCAAGTCAGGCCTGACCAAACTTTGGTGAGAGCTTCCTGAATGTTGACGGATGAAGTGATTAGATTTTCAGATGGCTATGATGATTTCATGAATTTTAATTATTTCTTTTATTTTGTTTATTGATGGCTTGGATTTTTGCACTGTTATCTATGCCCATTGGGAACCCTTGGTTGCATGTTTCATTTTGACTTTTGAAGGTTCCCTGATACAAGAAAGCCTGGGCCATTCAAGATTACCATTGGATGGAACTCCCCAATTCCCATATATTCTGAGAGCTTACATGATGCTACACTTGTTCAACCTATGCACTACCCTTGGGGGGATTTCTCCACCCCTGGGGCACTAAATGTTAAAGTTTTGGCCTTTTTCCTATCCACAGCTTCTCAGCCTGCAGTGTACATTGCTTTTTCACACACATGCTGAATCACCTAATTTTCTTTCCTTTTATAGTAATAACTAACAGGTTGGTGACATTATTTTACTTCCCAAGTACAAGAGAAAATAACCGGCGAGGGGGTCCCCGCAGTATCGAACCCTGTTAGGTTTGAATTTCATGTCGCCTTAAATGAAGGACAACATTTTTCTTCAATTTTGCTGCATCGATTTATCAGAAAGCTTTTGCACAAACCATATTTTATTTCAGAAGTATATGAAATAACTGGCAGGGGAATCCCTGCAGTATTGAACCCCTGTTAGTGTGAATTTCGCGTCGCCTTAAATGAAGGACAACATTTTTCTTCAATTTTGCTATTAAATCATTCTACTCCACATCATCTTAAAGCTTTTGCACAAAACATATTTATTTCAGAAGTGTAGTTTGAATTTCGCGTCACCTTAAATGAAGGACAACATTTTTCTTCAATTTTGCTGTTAAATCATTCTATTTTACATCATATGATTTATCCTAAAACTTTTGCATGAACCATATTTGTGTCCACACATTTAACTGGTGCAACATAATGCTTCAATTTTTGTCACCAAACATGTTACTGTACCTTGGAAATTATTTAAAACGAGTGATTAGGAGAGTGTCAATCAGTGTGTTTCTATGCCATTAAACTTATCACACTTGTGCAATGCATAAATTGCCACTGATAAAGCTACACTTTCTTGCATGCTGTAATCCCAGCACACCACTCACGTGAAAACGAAGTCTATTATATCTATCACTTTCATTTTTTGTTTCATTTGAGTTTTGGGTGCCCATACGTTTTTCGGAATGCAGCCCTGATCCTACTTGACTAAAAAAAAAAACAGGCTGAGGGGTCCACGCACCTTTTAGGTGCTTGCCTGCAATTCATGTTTGTCATGATATAGCTGAAATATTGTTGAAAGCGACGTTAAATTCTATTCACTCACCTTGTTAAGTACAATAATTTTGAAAGCATTCAGTCGATCCACTCCAAAATTTCACTGAAGATGTATTGGAAGAAAAAGCTCTCATACTATTTATACATGAGCAGTGTGACTAACGTCACAGGACCTACGAAGTAGAGTAGGCATTAGGACTCGATCGCATTTTCATTGAGATATGATGTGACCCTCCCCTACGGTACGTTTCATCATAATATGGTACATGTACAACCTTCCATAACAGCCATAGGTTCTCTTTATAACATGCCTTTTGTGAGATTGAGCAAGATTATATTCTGGGTATTTATATATTTACATCGATGTGTTCGTGCCACAAAAAATGAAAGTATATTGGTGAATGTTCTGGTCATTTAGTGATCCGGCCCTGGTACATCAAGCAGTTGAATAGACTCGGAGTTAAACGCATTAATACTGGGTTTCACCAGCCTCCGTCTATAAATAGTTCGCTCAGCTGTATTGAGGTCGCTGTCCTCAGATCTTGCGGTTGAATTCAACAGCGAGAGAGCACCAGGCATGCCAGGGCTGTTCCCAAATTCCATGGTGTCATGTTTCCCTCGCTTAAATGATCGGACTTTTCTCCGTATGATCTATAACAATATACTGAAGTGTTAATTATAAATCTAATTTTAATCAGAATTATTTCAGATCAGAACTAGCTGGTAACAATGCCCTAATGCTCGTTCATGCCAAAAATCAAGGTTATAATGTCAACGGTTCTCCTTATTTTGCCGACGAAAGGATTCGGATGGACTGACTGACTCACTCATTACCGGACAATTTGCGATCTGTAGCCTACTTCGTAGGAATTAAAGTCATTAGGTCAAAGGTCAAGGTCACAGCACTTCGAAACTTAATCTAAAATTATCCATTCTGTATCTCGAGTTCTGATTCAGCAAACATCTCCAAGCTTTACAGGCGTATTATCAGTGTGATATAAGAGACCTATTTATTTTTTAGATCAATGGTCAAGGTCTTATCCTTTCGAAAATGATTATAGCTTGTCTGTCATGTCTACTATATACTACATCTACAAAATTCTCAAACTTCACAGTTTTTTGGCCAGTGTAATGTTAAAGAAGCCAATTATTATCCCTACCTGAACCCTAATCAGGGGATATAAAATTGCTGTCTCTGTGTGTGTGTGCATCACTAATTCTTGCTAGCATGATATCTCTGGAACAGTGAAAAGTGAATTCACTTCAAAGTTTTACAGAAAACTTGTTGGACAATTAGCCATAATGATATTATATAAGGGTCAATGGTCAATGGTCACAGCACCCCAAAACTTAATTTAACATCGTCTGGAATACATCGTAAACTTACGATTCACCAAAAATCTTGAATCTTTACTTGAGGGGTATCCATGTGTGATTCCAATGGACCTATTTATTTTTAGTTCAAATGTCAAGATCAGTACTGTACCTTCAAGATGCCCAGATAGTTTTTTATCGAGCCCTTAGCTTTAGCTTCATATAGGAAGCTAATGAATATCAGTGTGTGTCCTTGCCCTTGTCCCTATCCGGGAAAAATAAAGTACTGGTACGTAAAGGTTTTGGATTTCTACCTGATCACAGATTCTCAGCCCCAACCTTTGTCTCCTGATCTCCATGTACTGTTTTCTTATACTTGCGTATTCTGTATTGAACATTATTCTCTACAGATACTGCTTTCTTGTATGGAAGTCTTCTGCTCTGTTCTTCTCTCCAGGTACTGCTTCTTCTGTACAGATATTGCTTTCTTGTACTCATGTATTTTATAAGCTTACTGTTCTTTTCTTCAGGTACTGCTTTCTTGTATTCATTTATACTGTACTTTCTTTTCTTCTGCAGGTACTGCTGTCTTGTACTCATGTATTCCACAGGGTAAGTATATAATGTTCATTCATTATGTTTTTATGATGAATAATTGTATACATCATGATGGATCAGCCCTCACAATTAGAAAAATTCTTCTCAGCAAAAATACTGTGGCATCAAAATAAATCCCATTTAATGCCATGTTAAAACTTGCTGAGGTGCCATATAATACCACAGCATTTACCTCAACAAATGCTGAATGCCGTGGGTAATTGTGAGGGTTGTGGATGATGTTTTGTACTCTGATTATTGAACTTATATTGAACTTACCTTTTTAATGTGTTTTCACATGGGTTTGGCGGTGTCTGTTGATGGAGTTATTGCTGTATTGTTTGTGATCTGTAGATTCATGTAGGATGAGTGGTCTTACAGTGGCAGACAGGGCTGTGTTTGGAATCATCCCTGGGGATAGAGAGACATAGCTCCAGCCCCAATTTCTGACTCTATTTCATGTACATGTAGGAAGCATTATGAAATGTAAAGTGATGACAGTACTGCTAGAGCACTTCATGTCACATGTCAGTGCAGATAAGTTTTAGCTTGACCTATTTCTCATCATTTACAAATATTAAATATAAACACCAAGACTTTATACACAATGCATTATGTAGCTATCAAATGAGTAACTTCACATTAAACTATGCCTGTGCATTTCTCAGGCATGTCTGGAGGCATTTGAGAGGTTCACGGGGAAGAAGACTTGTCCCATGTGCAGGAAGGAACAATATCAAACACGAGTCATACATGAAGGTGCCAAACAACACAAGCTCAGGTGTGCCACTATGTAAGTACTCAATATATTGTGAACTGTAATTAGAGCATTTCCACAAAGTGGATGCTCTTATGTTTTCATGAGAAACGGCCGCCGCCGCCGCCGCGACTTCAAACGTGAATATCTCTGAAACCGTTAAATATTTTCGGGTCAGACTTTGTGTGCTATCTCCTTAGGCCTGGGAAATTTGTCTGGTTGTGTTTTGATAGCCGCTGCTCACCACTAGGTGGCGTTGTAGTCCGAGCATAGGTGAACCTTTCTGTGATGATTTTGTCTGAACCGCTTGCCCGATTTCTTTGAAATTTTATTACAATGGCTTTGAAGGATAGGCAATGTGCTGAAAAGGTTTTGGTGTAGCTGGCATAATTTTTAAGGCAAATTTTTTGCATCTCAAAAAAAAAAGTTTTTCGTGAAATGAAAATTCACCAATTCGCTTGAAGAAATATTTGAAAACTGTTCCAACATGTCCAAGCATAAATATAGGATTGCCGACATGATAATTCCATTTCGGTGCGAACCAAATTGCCATTTAAATGAAAAATCGCATTTATCTGACTTGACGACAAAACCTCTATAACTATTATCATGATTAAAGTTTTTTCCATTGAACTCTTATGTGCCATCTCCCTAGGGCTTTAGATCTCACCCGCTTGTTTTTCATGACATTTGGTCATCACTAGGTGGGGCTATAGACATGAATGCAGGTAAACATGTGTAACATCATATCCTCTGAACAACGTGTTCGATTTCCATGTAATTTGGGTATAATGATCTTGCAAGATAGGCAAAGAACTGACAAAGATTTTGTTGGTGTTGGCGAATCATGGAGACTCATTTTTGTATTTCAAAATAAGATTTTCTTTTCACAAAAATGAGAATTTGCTTCAGGGAAAAGTAATTCTGTTTTGCTGAACATGATCATAGCATTCCCAGTGTTGTAACTTACAGAAATAACCTAACATCGAATGCAACTTCATGCACAGTCATTTAAGAGTCGCACTCTTGTTCTCCAGTTGACTTGTCAGCTTTTAGTGCAGCATTATTTTAACCGCGATTTGCACATGAGGGAAACGCGATTTGCACACGAAGGCATTGCGTTCAAGGTTTTTGTTCAAGTTATTTCTGCTTTGTACTGTACATCTCTTGTGAGCCAAATGGCCATTTTTTTAAATATATGAAATTCTCACGACTTGAGTCCAATATCTACATTCCCCAGGCCACATCTGAGGATTTTGCTTCATTATGTAGGTTTGTGATATTGTTTATCATTGGATGGCACTATAGACAGTAAATGTTTTTAGCACAATTTATTGGCATTTAATCTGTTTATGAAGTTTATTATTGTCAGACAAAGGCCTGAAAGTTTGTTTTTTTTTTTTTTTTTGATTGAAATTGAAGGACCACCTCTCATACGGATTTTGAAGCCCATCAACATAATGTTTGATTTATATCTCATTATACATTCTTTTTTTTTCAATTACTAATTTTATTAACAGTATGGTTTTAAAATGGATTGAAAGGACGTTGGTGCTGGCATAGGGTAAAGTCAGCTAAATATATCTTAGTCTAGGCTGCATCATTGGATGGTCAGTATGGAGAATTTAAGGATTCAAGTGAGCTTGAAGTCAGGCCATTATATTCGGCTTTACCTGTCAGGCCTCATATTGAGGCCTGTATGTTGACTTTTCTGGTAATAAAACCTGTAATGGTTGACTTATTGCATAATGCAATTTACATAAGTGGACTAGTACACCCCTTGTGTCAACAAAGTAAACACTTCATTTCCAGAATTAGTGTGATTTCTCTCTCCATTACTGATATAATAATTTGATCCTGTTCCCAAGTCCATTTCTTGACCAGTGGCTGTGAAGGCTTGGGCTTCCAGATGTCTGGGGATGCATTCTGGCCAGTTTTCAATGAATAAAATCACAAATTATCACTCAGTTAATGCTGTTGAACATACTGTTGCATTTTGACAGCATAATTACAAATGCTGATAATTATTTCTTGAACTGAAAAAGTAGAAAGATTTTTGAAGTGAAACTAATATATACCTGCTATATGGCACATCCCACCTGGCAAATTTTTACATGTATATCTAATTGAAGTAATCCATTGGAACCACTGATGATTTCCAATAATAGAGAAGAAAAGCAACTCCAAGTAGGGATGACAACTTCATTCTGTATATTTCACTGTTAGTTATAGCATCTTCAGCAGTGAGCAAAGTTACAAACAGCTCCATACGCACAGTATATACAAGGCATAATGTGATCTTAGCCAATACACATTTATGAATAGGTGAGCCAGTAAATTATGTCATGCTGTCATTTTCAGAAATTTGTTAAATGTTAAGCCATGACCTGACAGGGATCTACAAATGGTGTGATTCAGGTAATACAATACACACTCTAATTGATGAAAACAATACATAATCTTCTTATCTGGCAAGAACTAAGTAAACTGCACAAATGAATAAAGTATGGTGATATAGTGGGTATGTACCTACATTGAATATTTCTACATGCCATGAAGTTTGGATAAGGACTGTCATTTTAAGATAATATAGATATAATTTTCTTGGCAATCCACATCAGAATTGAGGGAATCCTACAAATGTAACTCGCATGTTTCATAATTGTATATTCCCATGCGAGTTACAACAATTGTGGAGTGTGTATTGTAACACCTGAATCAGACTATTTGTAGATCGCAGACAGGTCATCGCTTAACATTTAACAATTTCTGAAAATGACAGCATTTTAATATCCGTCCAACTTGATTGATATAATTTACTGGCTCACTATACATAAATGTGTATTGGCTAAGGTCACATTATGCCTTGTATATATACTGTGCATATGAAGCTGTTTGTAACTTTGTTCAATGCTTAAGATGCTGGAACTAATAGCAAAATATACTAAATAAAATTGTAATCCCGGCTACTCAGAGTTGCTTTTCTTCTCTATAATAGAAGTAAAATGGTGTGTTTTGGTGCATTTTGACAGAATATTTAGGCTTTGAAGATGATATGTAACGATGCCCCAAAATGAACTGAATTTTCCATGTTATCTATTTGTCTGTCTGTCTCTCTGTCTGCCCATCTTTCTTGTCATACTACATATGCAGCTGGTGATGGATCAGAAGCCTAATTAATGAAATTGACTGACCTTCACCTGTTTTATCGAGGTCAAATTTATTATTAGAAAGGAGTGAAGATGGGCTCTCCAAATTCATCATACTTGTGCAATTGGTGACGGACTACAAGCCTATCCCAGTTGACTGAACCTATTTTCTCGAGGTTATATACTTTATATTATGATATAACATGAAATATAGCTAGGCATTCTAAATTGATACCACATATGCAACTGATGATGGACCTGAAGTCAGTGAATAGGACTTACATTGACCTATTTTCTCAAGGTCAAAAACTATGTTAAGTCACATGTTGACTGCCAACATACACTCCAAATCTGTTTGTTGTGGCTGTGGTTGTCTTTCAGAACAATCTAGCGAATTTTGCATACATGTGTTCCAACAGCCTCAACAGCCCTGCCCCCTGTGCAGACCCTTCATGGTCTTTGGTATATGTTGGCATGTGTGGGAAGTTGATGCTGAGTCGACATCAGGCCTTACAGACTAGTCTTTTGTGTTAAATGTCGTCATTTTCATCTGATGACGATACAGCTCGCCAATCCCCAGTGTACAAGTTGTCACAGCGAAACAGCTCACCAGTTACCAATATTCGAGTTTTCATAGCATTTCCATCATAGCTCTAGATTTGTATCTAATACCACTTATGCCGGTGCTAGGGGCCGTGTGGTCATATCATCCAAGTTGCCACATGAACAGGTACAATAAAAGCGTACCTGAGATACAACACATATATCATGAATCGTTAGATTCTTGGTATGTGCTTTAGAATAGGTTAACCGGTAGACTATGCTGAGAAGTCATGTGACTCTGCCAGTATGTTGGCACCTCTTCCCACTTCCTTTATATGTGTTGTAATTCAACAGTAACTTAAATTATGCTGTATAGGTTGAGCTGTTGAAACACCCTCCATTTCCTAGCTCTGACATACTGCATCACTGTCGAAATATGGGTACCATGACAGAGTGATAGATCACAGTCAGTGAAGGTTCCTGATTTACATTGAATGTCATTATTGCCTAAGTAGTATTAGCAGCATTTTACAACAACAACAACAACAATTCGCCGACTTACAGTGAAAAATTATAGTGAAAGGTATTTATTTTTTGTTGTTTGGCATTTTTATTTGCTGTCATTGTTCCAGTTAGAATACAGCAGCCTAATTCATACAATCGGGAATAAGAAGGGGGTAAAAGTATTTATGTTCAAACTTTCATTGGGAATATAAAAGTGGCAATTGGACATTTTTTTTATTAGATTTTTTAATGTCGTTGGGCCAAGGAAACGCAAAATGAAGTTGGTGTTGCCTCACACTGGGTTTTGGCCATTGGTGAAGAAATTCCTTCGCAGAGGCACTACTACCAGGGATGATTTCTGATTGCTCTTCCCCCAGGGGTATGTGCCCCATCCTCTGTCCCATCCTAAAAAAAATTGCCACCACTAATAGGGGTTGTGCCCAAATTGGGGAGATCCAAAGCCCTGTGAGTACCAAATGTGTTACAAAATTATCTGGGGAAATGCTCTTCGCCCGTGTTTCACACGAGCTTTCATTAATATTCAGAATTATGATACTCGTTCACTAGCTCACTCGCTCTAGTAGATCTGCTTCAATCTTTACCTTGAACACAACAGGAGGAAAACTGAAATGCGACTCAGTTCTTGTGAGTATGGCAAGTGAATGTATTTTGAACATATAATAGGAGAAAAACTTGTTTGCAACTGAAACTATAACATGCCTACAAAATCTGGAAACAAGCCTGCGATATTTGATAAACCTGACAAGAAAAAAGTAGCATCAAACCAAATGAACATACCTTGAAGGAAGTACATGTATGATCACCTTCATTGATAAATATGACCCGACAGCTTGGAAAATACAATAATCTCTTTATTGAGATTACAGGTTTTAGATACTACCTGTATTGTCTGGTCTTGAAGCTCTTCAGTGATGCCAAACAATCTTCACTCATTTTATGTACGGCTCATAGCGTTGGCCACACCGGTTCTCGTCATATCACCGAAGTTAAGCAATGCTAAGCTCGGTCAATACTTGGATGGGTGACCGGGTACTGTATTGCTGGACTGATCAGTGTCCAGGGTAATAGGAACTGAGGGTGATAATAGTTGCTACGCTAATGACTCGCCAGCGGTGACATCTGGGAAAGTTAATAGTACCCACTATCATTTAGAGACCGCTATATAAATTCTCTCACGGATGCACATCGCACACACCTGGTCTAGCACTCAACTCCTCTTGATCATTGCTGATAACCCTAGGAGCAACTGTACTCTGTTTTACTTCACTATAATATGCAACTCTTCATGATCATCATTGATTTCCCAAGAATCAACTGTGCTGTACTTTACTGTAACTAATACTAAACTCCTCATAATAATCGCTAATTTCCCTGGGAACAACTCTATTGTACTTCACCATACCTAATACTCAACTCTACATGATCAGTGCAGATTTTCCCAGGATCAACTGTACTCTGCCGTTCTTAATACTCAACTTCTCATGATCATTGCTGATACCCCTATTAAAGAACAACTGTACTGTACTTCACCATACCTAATACTTAACTTATCGTGGTCATCTCTGATTTCCCTGGAAACTGTACTGTAGTTTACCGTATATCTAATACTCAACTCCTCATGATCATTGCTGATTCCCCTATTAAAGAACAACTGTACCGTGCTTCACCATACCTAATACTTAACTCATCATGGTCATCTCTTATTTCCCTGGAAACTGTACTGTAGTTTACCATATATCTAATACTAAACTCCTCATGATCATCAATTGCTGATTTCCATAAGAAATAGTTTTAATAGGAACAAGTGTACTGAGTGCAAGATGCATATATTATGATATTGTGCAAGTTCAAATGATATTGCATATTTCAACAGAAGACACGATTCATATCCCTGAAAGTGTAATGGAAATAAACTGGAAGTTCACCCGCACTTTCATCTGAAGATTTATACATGATATCATGAAGATATAAAAATATCATATTATACATACACTCTTCATGGATGAGGCGGAAGGCTTTATCCTTGTGTGTTTATTGTGTATCTGTCTGTCTCTCCACAATATATACATCTCGTGGATTCTCCTTGGTTTGTTGTCACCCAGGATCCAGGCTATGTGGCGGGGTTATGTTGTCCGGTGCTGGTATAGGAAGGTAAGGGAGATGGTTCCCCCTAAGGATCCCAGCCTCAGAAAGAAGTTTTATGAAGACAAGGTATGTAGTATATTACATTTCAACTGATCGATCTACATAAAATACACACATCAGAGCTCATTCACATTTCATCATGTCATTTCAGTCTTTATTTTTGAAGCATCATTGAAAATGTATGTCAGGGAAAGGAGCTTAAACATACATGTTTTTTCATCGTTCTGTTTTGAAGTTGCCAGTTTTATTACCCCTCGGCCAAAATTTGGCCGAAGGGTATTGTCGTCGTCATGTACGTCTGTCCGTCTGTCCGTCACACCTTTCTCGTTACCAAGATATCTATAGAACGACTTATTCTAGGCACACCAGACTTGCAGTGCACATCCGTATGCTCGTGACCCAGAACCCTATTGAATCTGGACCTGATTGGTTGGAAACTTTGGCGGCCATCTTTAATTTATGCGAAACCATCCCAGCTTTCTTGTTACCAAGATATCTTTAGAACGATTTACCCTAGGCACCCCAAACTTGCACTGCACATCCATATGCTCATGACCCAGAACCCTATTGAATCTGGACCTGATTGGTTGGAAACTTTGGCGGCCATATTTAGTTTATGCAAAATCATTAATCTTGTGTATCTTAGGTACCATTTCTCTGTTCAGTGTGAAACTTGGTTATAGATCATCGATGCATCAAGAAACTTCAAAGGAATGACCGAACCAGTTCCCTGATTCGGTGAAAACCTTGGCGGCCATCTTTAATTTATGCGAAATCTTTAATGATATATATCTCTGATACCATTCGAGTGTTCTATACGAAACTTGGTATACAGCATCGATGTATCAAGAGATCTGCAATGTATAGCCACATCAGTTCCTCTGAGTGGCGGGAAGGATGGGCGGCCATCTTTAATTTATGCGAAATCATTAATGATCTCTATCTCTGATACTGTTCGAGTGCTTGATGTAAAATTTGGTATATATCATCGATTCATCAATAGACTTACGATAAATGGCAGTTCTGGCGTTTCTGATTGGGCGGAAACCTTGGTGGCCATCTTTAATTTATGCAAAATCTTTAATGATGTATATCTTTGATACCATTTCAGTGTTCTATATGAAACTTGGTATCCAGCATCGATGTATCAAGAGACTTGCAATGAATAACTACATCAGTTCCTCTGAGTGGCGGGAGGGATGGGCGGCCATCTTTAATTTATGCGAAATCATTAATGATCTATATCTCTGATACCGTTCAAGTGCTCGATGTAAAATTTGGTATACATCATCAATGTATCAATAGACAGTTCTGGTTTTTCTGATTGCGCGGAAACCTTGGTGGCCATCTTTAATTTATGCAAAATCTTTAATGATGTATATCTTTGATACCATTTCAGTGTTCTATATGAAACTTGGTATACAGAATCCATGTATCAAGATACTTGAAATGAATAACCACATCAGTTTCTCTGAGTTGTGGGAAGGATGGGTGGCCGTCTTTAATTTATGCGAAATCATTAATGATCTCTATCTCTGATAATTTTCAAATGCTCGATGTAAAATTTGGTATACATCGTCGATGCATCAACAGACTTATGTAATGAATACCGGTTTCTCTGATTGGACGGAAACGTTCGAGGCCATTTATAATCGCAAAATTTTTCATAATCTGTATATTTGTCACTTGACTGCTTGGTGTTCCTGAAGTCTTGCTTCAAATTGAATACATTATGAATGGCTAGCGCCCAGAGCCGAGGGGATTTCAGATGCGCAGCTTCGTATATATAATATCTTATTTTCCCTTGCAGTTGGAATCAATCACAGACAGAATGGTGAGATCATGTGACTTCAATGTTAACAGTTTCCTGAATGAGCTAGATCGGAGCCTGGAAGCCAGCCGTGAAATCTTCCGAAATTTTGATGCCATGTTTCAACAATTCAGTGAAGAAGACTGGGAACGTATTCAGCTCAAGGTAGGCTGTTCACATTCATATATGATATTATCCCCATCACCTTCAGAGCTAACTTTTGACTAATCATGATAGTGTTTCAATTTGTTTATAATAATATGCCAGCAATGCATGGAACGTAATCATGGTATTCATTCTAGAAAAGTTGCCCCCCTTGTATAGCTTCTTCCACACAACTAAACATACATGTAGGCTTGTTTTATTTTGTATCAAGCCACGAGAATTTAGGTTTTCCAAAATATTTGATGGACACTTATCTGATCTAGACGTCTTAATTATATCATCCCCATCTCCATGCCAGTTTGGCACATGTCTACTCTTTACATCCTAGCCAACTTTGATACCCCCATCTCTATTGAACACTTACACATGTACCTTATCCAGCCAACCCTGGAAGTCCTAGTTATTTACAATTTATAGAGTAACAAGACTTCTCAATTAACTGCCAAATGTGATAGTTGACATGAGACTGCCATACTTGTACATGTACCCTAATGTGCCCAAGCCTACTTGCTTAAATATGTATGCAAATTATGAGGATAATTGGATTTTCATTGATTGTATTTCAATCTTTGTTTATTGCAGGCTGTCGAAAGAGGAGAGACAGACTGTCCAATCTGTTTGACATCATTACAGGAGTCTGATATCTCTGAGACAGAAAACAAGATGCTGGACATGGTTATCAAGCCAAGCATGTGTAAGCAGAACAGCAGCTGTACAAGGGGTACAAGGAAAGGTAACAGTTCCAACAGTAAACCAGGAGCTTCTTGTGGTACAGCCATTCCCAAGACAGTGAGGAAGCGTACTGTGCATTCAAGTTCTCTTGGACAGGAAACTCAATCTTTGAAAACAAACATTTCCCCAGCTTCAGAGAAAACAGTTGGGAAATCCTGTGAATGCTCTCAAGATTCTGGACATAACAAACTTCCATCTGTATCCAGAAAACGTCACAGTCTATTGTTATCATGTTCGCATGTATTCCACCAGACATGCCTGGAAACGTTTGAGGAACTGGCTCTGGGCCAAATGCAGAACCTCTGCCCAGTCTGTAGGACCAGCTATCAAAAACGAGTACTTGAACTGTGAAAACATTGCCCATGAAAAGTTTGCATCAGACAAACTGTTTGTCAACTTGTCTGTGGTGTGATGAATAACAATGCCCATGGAAAGTTCACTCCAGATGGACTGTTTGTTAACTTGCCTATAATATGATAGAATAACAATGCCCATGGAAAGTTCACTCCAGATGGACTTTTTGTCAACTTGTCTATAGTGTGATAGAATAACAATGCCCATGGAAAGTTCACTCCAGATGGACTGCTTGTCAACTTGTCTATAATGTGATAGAATGACAATGCCCATGGAAAGTTCACTCCAGATGGACTGCTTGTCAACTTGTCTATAATGTGATAGAATAACAATGCCCATGGAAAGTTCACTCCAGATGGACTGCTTGTCAACTTGTCTATAATGTGATAGAATGACAATGCCCGTGGAAAGTTCACTCCAGATGGACTGCTTATCAACTTGTCTATAATGTGATAGAATGACAATGGCCATGGAAAGTTCACTCCAGATGGACTGCTTGTCAACTTGTCTATAGTGTGATAGAATAACAATGCCCATGGAAAGTTCACTCCAGATGGACTTTTTGTCAACTTGTCTATAGTGTGATAGAATAACAATGCCCACATGTGAAAAGTTCACTCCAGATGGACTGTTTGTCGACTTGTCTATAGTGTGATAGAATAACAATGCCCATGGAAAGGTCACTCCAGATGGACTGCTTGTCAACTTGTCTATAATGTGATAGAATGACAATGCCCATGGAAAGTTCACTCCAGATGGACTGCTTGTCAACTTGTCTATAATGTGATAGAATGACAATGCCCGTGGAAAGTTCACTCCAGATGGACTGCTTATCAACTTGTCTATAATGTGATAGAATGACAATGGCCATGGAAAGTTCACTCCAGATGGACTGCTTGTCAACTTGTCTATAGTGTGATAGAATAACAATGCCCATGGAAAGTTCACTCCAGATGGACTGCTTGTCAACTTGTCTATAATGTGATAGAATGACAATGCCCGTGGAAAGTTCACTCCAGATGGACTGCTTGTCGACTTGTGTATAATGTGATAGAATGACAATGCCCGTGGAAAGTTCACTCCAGATGGACTGCTTGTCAACTTGTCTATAATGTGATAGAATGACATTGCCCATGGAAAGTTCACTCCAGATGGACTGCTTGTCGACTTGTCTATAATGTGATAGAATGACAATGCCCGTGGAAAGTTCACTCCAGATGGACTGCTTGTCGACTTGTCTGTGGTGTGATAGAATGACAATGCCCGTGGAAAGTTGTCTGTAATGTGATAGAATAACAATGCCCACATGTGGAAAGTTCACTCCAGATGGACTGTTTGTTAACTTGTCTATAATGTGATAGAATGACAATGCCCGTGAAAAGTTCTCTCCAGACGGACTGGTTGTTGACTTGTCTATAATGTGATAGATTAATCATGCCCATGGAAAGTTTACACCATGCAGACAGACTGTAAACAGTAAGTGTTTGACTTGCCTATAACGTGATAGAATAACAATGCACCAAGGAATGGTCACAAGATCGACTGTTTGACTTGCCTATATCATGTATATTGTGATAGAATAAAATGTTTTTGGAGTGTTCACTCTGGAGAGTGTCAGTCTGTTTGACTTTCTTGCAATATTATAGAATAACAATGCTCAAGGAAAGTTTTAGTCCTGGTTCTGATTTGGAAAACTTATATTTGTTGTGCCCCAAGTCATGCAAGTAGCACAGGTTTCTTGATTTTCAGCCTGAATGAGCTCGGGTATTGTTGTCACTTCATCCGTCTGTTCATCGTCTGTTCATCCTCTTTCGTTAGGAACGACTGCAGGCAGACCGACAAAATTTCTGTCCAATATAGCATGTAATCTGTAGATGTGCATTTTGCATATTTCATTCGTCAGGTCTGTGTCTGTCTGTCCATCCATCCACGGTCTGTGTCTGTCTGTCCATCCATCCACTTTTCTCTTCATCTATATCATGGTTTAATTTCACCCTTATCTAGTATCATGGGCCTTCTTCTGCTGTTTCTAAAATCTAGTGGGGATCAAATCATTTACATAATAAATTTTCTTTCTTTCCATTCTACTTCCAAAATATCCCTGGAATGTTGCAAGCGTTTTAATACCTGATCTACATAGATCTATATTTTACATGCATCAAAAATGTGTTTCTGAATGGTCAAGGAACAGGGGAGATAACCATGTAGAGGATAGAGCTGTACTGTGCTGGGAAATGTAGTGCAAATTCAAATCTCCAGTTTTTACCCCTCGGCCATTTTGGCCTCGGGGTATTGTCGTCGCCATGTACGTCCGTACGTCCGTCCGTCCGTTACCGCATTTTAGGCAAAACCGCTTAGACACAACCACCAAATTTTCAACACTTGCTTATCTAGTGCTAAGCCAGACACCTATCGAAAGTGGCTCCCTTCGGCCCATATTTTACAGAGTTCTACCCCTTTACAGATATATTAATTTCTATTTCTGTCCTATATGCCTGAATGTAACCAGCTATATCTGCAGAACTGTGTTCGGTATAGCTACTATATTTTGGAAATTTATTTATATTGTTGTATTCTGCAAGCCAACAAAGGATTACTCGCCTCGGCTTATGGAGTTATGCCCCTTTCGGATGTCGTAATCTCCGATTTTGTTATTTGTAGCTGAATGTACAAGTTATTTCTGCAGAACCGTGTTCGGTACAGCTTATTTGTCTTGGTTCTTATTTCACAAAGTGCTAAGTCAGACGCCTATCGAAAGTGGCTCCCCTCGGCCCATATTTTACAGAGTTATGCCCCTTTACAGATATATTAATTTTTATTTCTGTCCTACATGCCTGAATGTAACCAACTATATCTGCAGAACTGTGTTTGGTATAGCTACTATATTTTGGAAACTTATTTATATTGCTGTATTCTACAAGCCAACAAAGGATTACTCGCCTCGGCTTATGGAGTTATGCCCCTTTCGGATGTAGTAATCTCCGATTTTGTTATTTGTAGCTGAATGTACAAGTTATTTCTGCAGATCCTTGTTCGGTACAGCTTATTCGTCTCGGTTCTTATTTCACAAAGTGCTAAGTCAGACGCCTATCGAAAGTGGCTCCCCTCGGCCCATATTTTACAGAGTTATGCCCCTTTACAGATATATTAATATTTATTTCTGTCCTACATGCCTGAATGTAACCAACTATATCTGCAGAACTGTGTTTGGTAAAGCTACTATATTTTGGAAACTTATTTATATTGTTGTATTCTATAAGCCAACAAAGGATTATTCGCCTCGGCTTATGGAGTTATGCCCCTTTCGGATGTAATAATCTCCGATTTTGTTATCTATAATTGAATAATATGGGTCGAGGGGCGCCACTTTCGATAGGCATGTGACTTAATTAGCACTCTGTAAAATAAGAACCGAGACAAATAAGCCGTACCGAACACGGATCTACAGACTAACTTGTACATTCAGCTACAGATAACAAAATCTGAGATTATTATATCCGAAAGGGGCATAACTCCATAAGCCGAGGCGAGTAATCCTTTGTTGGTTGGTAGAATACAACAATATAAATAAGTTTCCAAAATATAGTAGCAATACCGAACACAGTTCTGCAGATATAGTTGGTTACATTCAGGCATATAGGACAGAAATAGAAATTAATATATCAGTAAAGGGGCATAACTCTGTAAAGTATGGGCCGAGGGAACCACTTTCGATAGGCGTCTGACTTAGCACTACTGTAAAATACGAACCGAGATGAATAAGCTGTACCAAACTCGGATCTTCGGATATAACTCGTACATGGTACAGCTTATTCATCTCGGTTCTTATTTTACAGTAGTGCTAAGTCAGACGCCTATCGAAAGTGGTTCCCTCGGCCCATACTTTACAGAGTTATGATCTGATCTGATATAGAGACTGCTAACTGGATGTTCTACTCTACAAGCCGACTGAGCTGTTTTGAATCGACATGCAGTGAAAGCTTTGTGCCCGCTTTGCAGATGAAAACCATACTCACATCTTCATCACTTGTTCTGCACTCAATGATGTCTGAATAAAATACCTGCTACAAATTGCTTCAATGCTATGTCTGGAATGTGGTACGCAAGCTTCCAACCACACCGGAAATTCTGATAAGCTGGCAGCTTTCTTACTAAACCCAGCCATCTGATGATAGGTGGATGTTTCTGTCTCCCACATGTTGAATTTGTCGTTTCTTGTATGCGATGCATTACCCCCGAAATGAACAGCTCAAGACTTTTGAGGGAACCAGAAACCAAAAAGTGGAAGATCCTCTGATAAGTGGCAATTCCCAACTCCATGCTCTTGTTAATGTTATTTCCTTTTTAATGTGAATTCCAGCTTCCAATGTGATTAAAATTACATGTTTTAATAACTATGTACTCCAGCTGGAGGTGGCCCTGTCCAACATGTCCAAAGGAGAGATTTACCAAACTGAACTGAACTGTGGTAAATTAAAGATCAATTAGGTCTACTGGAATTTACACTTTCCAATACAGAAAGTCATGAGACGGTTGTATGACCTTCAGAATAAGTTGCTAGTAATTTTGGTACTATAGCATATAAAACTGTTTTTGATTAATCTCCCCCATATTGCTCAATTTACTCTTCAATAGCTACAACAACACACAAAAATGTCTGACTCTGGTACGTCATTCCGTTCTTTTTATGGGTAGGGGAGATTTGGGTACAGTGAGACAATTGGGGCACAGTCATATAACAGTGGGACAAACCTTCTAACTTCCATGATAAGCAAATTAAAAGCTATATTGTCGGCTTTAGAAGGTATTGGGTCCACAAAAAGGAAAAAATATGTCATATTCTCAGATTCATTGTCATGCCTCTAAGAGATTAAAAGTGGAACTTTGACTCATCCCACTATCTTGAGTATTCTACAACTACATGACTGTAGATTTGATCAACAGATTGATATTGTGTTCTGTTGGTTGCCTATTCACGTTATTATGAGTAGGCCGACTATAAGGACACGAAATGTAACTTTTGATGGCATTGTTTGCACCCCTCAGCTCATAGGGCTGTGGGGTCTTGTCGTTGCCATGTATGTACGTCCGTCCGTCCGTCCTGGCATCCGTCCGTTCATCCGTCAACATGTGTTCTTGTCCGCTGAATATCTGCAGATCTATCAAGTCGAGCCTGACCAAACTTGGGTGAGAGCTTCCTGAATGTTGACTGATGAAATGATTAGATTTTCAGATGGCTATGATGATTTCGTGATTTTTAATTATTTTTTTTATTATTTATTGATGTTATCTATGCCCATCGGGAACCCTTGGTTGCATGTTTCATTGTGACTTTTGAAGGTTCGCTGATACAAGAAAGCCTGGTCCATTCAAGATTCAAGATGATCATTTGATGGAACCCCCCAATTCCCATATATTCTGGGAGCTCACATGATGCTGCACTTGTTCAACCTATGCACTACCCTTGGGAGGATTTCCCCACCCATGGGGCACTAAAGTATTGGACTTTTTCCTATCCACTGCTTCTCAGCCTCATGTGATGTGTATGAGACGCAGTGTACATTGTTTTTACCTCCGTCGATCAGACGGAGGTCTAGGAACGCAACGTGAAATCTCCCGCCAAATAATTGTCATATGGGGAACCCACGACTCATAGTATTTCCAATAGGGAACGTCATGGTTCCCGACGAAATCTTGCACTTTTTCTTTGGACACAATTGAAATAATGGGGTTCCCCATTGCAATGCATTGCAGTCGGCCTTGCTTCTGTAGTCGGGTTCCACCTCAATCTCGAAACCAGAGCTATCCGGTTCTGTCCTGCATCCACCGAGAGATTGAACATGCAAAATGGTACATCTTCAGAAAATTTATGACCTATCCCAAAGTTCACAAGATCATTATTGTTTAGCATCATACAATGCATTGCAGTGGGCCTTGCTTCTGTAGTCGGGTTCCACCTCAATCTCGAAACCAGAGCTATCCGGTTCTTTCCTGCATCCACCGAGAGATTGAACATGCAAAATGGTACATCTTCAGAAAATTTATGACCTATCCTAAAGTTCACAAGATCATTATTGTTTAGCATCATCAGATAAACAAGAATAGTACGATCAGACAACATGCAGGCGAAAATACGGTATAATTGACGTAATTCGTTGTTTTCCGCGTTTCAACGGTTGATCTTCAATGCAGAATCTAGGTCAACTAAATTTATAATGTCTGCTGCTTCAAACGAGTAGGCCTACAAGTTCAACGTTCAGTTTTATTTTTTTAACAACAAAACTTGCATATAATGTTGGATACAAAAGTACACACTGCCAAAAATAGCGTACTTAAAACAAGAAAAAAAAACTTGTTTTAAGTAGAAATTTACTTAAAATAAGTAAAAAATATCTTGGAGTGTGGTAAGAAAAAATATCTGGGTGTAAATTCTTAACTAAGAAAAATAATCTAAGTTTTTTATCTTAGTCAAGATAAAAAATCTTGTTCAATTATCTTAATTAAGACAATTCTTCTGATGATTTGTTTTTATTTTGTTCAAGAAAATTTATCTAGTTTAAGAAAAAAAATCTTATGCAAGTTAATTTTTCTTGTTAACAAAATCTTAATTAAGATTTTTTTAGAGTGTGGTAAGAAAAGATGTCTTGCCTAAGAATAAATTACTTACTTGAGAAAAGTTAACCAGATAAATTTACTTACTTAAGAAAACTTATCCAGATAAATTTACTTGGCTAAGAATTACACTATAGATAGGTAAACTTATATAAGAAAAACAACGACACAGAACTCCTAGATAAATTAACTTGCATAAGAAAAATAATCAGATAAAATTAACTAGAATAAAATATATAAAAAAATAAGAAAACAGAACTTGCACAAGAACATTGCAGTTATTCGATTATCTTATTTAAAAAATATACAATCAAAGGTCATGTTGTTGCGTTTACATAGGCAGTTGGCATGGGTTGCGCTAGTAGGGTTGATTTTTCACTTATATGCAATGTCCTGAAAAGTACCAAACCTTTTTATATACTCTTTTCCACAGATACTTTCTTTTGTAGCAAAAATATGATCAATTAACGTTTTTAACTAATGTTTTTTTTATATCAAATTACTGCCAAAAACTGAACATGAATATATGCTTGTTACAGTTAGCATATAAAAACATTATCAAAATAATGTCATGCAATTGAAGTGTGACTGAGTGAATAGAATTTAATGTCACTTTCAACCCATCATCATGCAATTGAAGGGCAAAAGTCATATATGTAAAACAGATAAATAAAAAACTTATTTCAAATATTTTAAGGCCTTTGTTCTGGCATGCATCCTTAAAACCTCACCTTGACAAGTATTTCTTTCCATTTATAGCAGTAATACTAGAATATATTTGCATAAAATTTCTCGCCCATGTCGAAGTTGTATAATATGATAAGAGACTGATATAATTGAAACCATGTAAAATGGCCGAACACCAAAGATATGATGGATAATTCTCAAAATTTAGAAAATGCTTGTGGTGGAGAAAGTCCCAATGTTTAGTCACAGACAGGGTTGCAAGGTCTTGCAAGCTAAAGCATACAACCAAGTTCATATAAAAATATTCTTCCAAAGCTGAAGCAAAGAACTAGGGAATGGAGGAATCAATTCACTGCAAACCATGTAGAATCCAGATCCCAAATTTTATGCGAATACTCAAAGCCCCAAAAGTTCCTGCCAGTCAAGATTGTCAGAGGCAACCTGCCACTAATTTACATTTCAAAAACATGTTTCCTGAATAGACTGCAGTCACTGGCTTGATGCAATGACTTTGGTTTGCATGCCTAGCTGACAGGTATAACGAATATTCAACACCAAAATACTTGCTGTGCACATGGGAGATCGAGTTTGTATCTTTGATTTTTATATATATATTTTTTCGCGTTTGCTTCGAAATCAATGTAACAGTCTTAAACTTACTTTCTAATTGACTGTGTTCAGGTAGACAAAAATGAAGAAACAGATCTGCAGATCCACACTTTCACCAGCAGAAGTTAGTTTATGTTTCCCAGTTTGTTGTTGTTGTTGTTGTTGTATATCTGTAAATCCACTCCCAAAGAAAGCAAATCTCATTTTTGACGTTTTCGCTCAGTTCATTGAACACATTGAACAACACACTACTCTCATCCACCTGTAGAATGATCCAATGAGAGGCGGATGCAGTTGAGTTTCCTCAATAAAGTACCTGGATACCAACTGTGCAACAACATGAAATTTTCAGTTGAAAATGGCAGAATCAAATCCCTGAACCCATATGAAAACCATAACCGCACATGGAGGTGGACTTACTAAATTACAAATATATGTTCCTCACTCAAGTAGAAGATATAATTTCAAGTATATCTTAGGCAAATTGTAACAGTAACTCTTACAAATTGATAATGATTAATTTCTGTCAGGAAACCACAGGTTCATACTATTAGTGTAGCGATCCGTTTCCGCTCAATTCACGATCTTACATTTTAAGGAGACAAATCACAAAAAGACATATTAGTCAAGATAATTTTTCTTATAACAAGATATATCTAGTAAAATGCAATCATATTTGAGATCATTTTTCTTAAAATAAGATAAATCTGACAAAATGGAACAAACAAAGAAAATATTTATTGAAATTTTCTTGTTTTAATGTAATTTATCTAGAATTGAGGTGAAAAAAAACTTATTTAAGTACCCTATTTTTGGCTGACAACAATTTGCTTGTTTTAATTGACACAATCCAATGCGGATATGTAGAAGTTTTGGAATTCTATGAAGAATCAATCAGAAGATTAAACAAAAACTATCTTTTTTACCTCCATTTCTAGAGCATTTGTAGAGAGAGCTTTTCTCCAACATGATAAAGAAAGCTATATTGCACATGACTATCATTATATTTGGGAAGGTAACAACAAAGTTTTGGATATATGAGCATAATAGGGTTTTATGGTGGGCCAGTCATGTTACCCAAACAACTTTTCATTTGGACCCGGTGTACCATCTTTCAGTCTTTTAAGGCATGGACATATTATATGCCATGCATGAAATCATTCTTGGATGGATATATGCTTGGCTTTTCAAACATGCATGCAGACCACAGACATAGTTTTGTTTAAGAAAATATTACTTGAAATAAATATTTTAATACTAAGCTAAGAAACTATTATCTCAACATGGTCTACCAATAAACTTATTTAAGAAAAATTGTCTAACAAAACACTTATTAAAGTAAAAAAATCTTATAATAAGATAAAACCTGATAAAGGAAATCTTATATAAGATATTATTTCTTGGAACAAGGCACAATTTGCTCAATAATATCTCAAATGAGTTAATTTTTTTTAAAATAAGAAAAAAATAAGAAAATTTTCAATCACTGACAATTATTGAGATAAGTTTTCTTAAAATTTTCTAGTTTTAAGAAAAAATATCTTGAAATAAGTTTCATAAACTTTAATAAGTACCCTATTTTTGGCAGTGCATATCATAGGGCGTGTGAACAGCTGAATAAGAATAAGAATAAGAATGTTTATTGCCGATTAAAGCACCCTCTTGAGGCAGACAATCAAAATACAATCAATACCCTCCCCAAGTTAAACCCATAAATGTAATTAGCCCGATTTGCATGATTACCCACCCCTTCACATATGCATTTAGGCTACTACCTATCATGAAGAAGAACAGAAATGCTGCAAATGCCCTGACCTGATCAAGTACATGTCACGCTAAGAACCTGAGATAGGTCATAAATTTTCCGAAGATGTACCGTCTTGCATTGAACATGGCGGCCCTCCAGCTCATGAGCTTGGAGAGACGGACAATGCGATTTTTCGCTTCTTCTCTCCCTCGATAGACTCCATTCCAAATTGAAACTTTTTGAAACCTTTTGGAATCATTTGTGAAAATCTAGGAGGCAGGAAATATTCCCTTTCCACCAGCAAACACGTTATTAGGCTCTATTTCCCGAAATAAAATTTACGGTGGGGAAGGTCACCAACGTCGCACAAACCAAGACATGTTGTTGTTTTCCATTTCCGGGTTTGTATTTTGAGTCATTTCTTGTTTCCAAGAGTGTTTCATTACTCCAGATCTATGCGAACATGTTCTATGACATATGTTCTAACGCAGGTCAGTCTCGTTCCATCGAACTATAGCCAATTAGTCATTAAATCAATAACCGAACAAAGGGGGCGTGGTCCATATACTTGTAATGTTGTGTAAAACTGTAAAATGCATGTTTTATTTTTCGTTTATTTTTTATTTTGCTGCATGTTTGGGCCCGGAAAAAGTATCCGTAATCTTCCACTGATATATAACGTAGATGGCAAACCTGTCTCATAGTCTGTGAAACCCAAATTGTATGAAAATTCAACGCAAACAACGTGCTATTTTTCTTTGTTTTTATTCAAAATTCATGTTTACTTTTGGGTCAAATTTATATTTCCATGCTTGATTGAGACTGGAAATGCATTAAAACTTCCACCAGCATGTCCCGTAGCCCATAAGACTTTTACGTGGTCTGCCAAATCAAAATTGTGCGATTTATCAACGCGCAGCACATGTACCAAATTCATGTATTTATTATGTAAAATGCAGGTTTGCTTTTTTCTGCAAATTCATATTTCCCTGCCTGTTTCAGATTAAAAAACCATTAGCAAAGTTTTGATAACATGTGGTGTAGATGATAAACCTGTCACGTAGTCCTTGAAATCCAAATTGTGCAAAAATTCAACGCAAACAACATGTACAATATTGTAGCATTTTTGTGTAATAGTCATGTTGATTTTTGGGTCAAATTCATATTTCCTTCCTTGCTTGGGACTGGGAATGCATTGGAAAACTTCCGCCAACATGTCCCGTAGTCCATAAGACTTTCACGTAGTCTGCCAAATCAAAATTGTGCGATTTATCAACCCGCAGCACATGTACCAAATTTATGTCTTTGTTATGTAAAATGCAGGTTTGCTTTTTTCTGCGAATTCATATTTTCCTGCCTGTTTCGGACTGGAAAACAATCAATAAAGTTCCGCCAACATGTATCGTACATGATAAACCTGTCACGTAGTCCGTGAAATCCAAATTGTGTGAAACTTCAACACAAACAACATGTACTATATTGTAGTATTTTTGTGTAATAGTTCGGTTGATTTTTGGGTCAAATTCATATTTCCCTGCCTGTTTCGGACTGCAAAACCATCAGTAAACTTCTGCAAACATGTGCTGCTGCCCATAACAGTATCATGTAGTTCACAAGCCAAAAAACGTGTGATTCACAGCAACATGTCACATGTATAAGCTTATACATGTACAATGTCATATATGCCATGTTTACTTTTGAATTAATTTCATATTTCCAGTCATGGCATTTACCTGGAGAGCACTGAAAAACTTATGCAGACATGTGCCGCTGCCTGTAACTGTACCACGCAGTCCACAGACCACTAATCCTGCAATTTACAGCGACATAGCACATATACATGTACAATGCTTTGGCATATGTTTACCTTTAAATTTATTTCATAGTTCCAGCCATAAACTTGATGTAAGATACAATAATCTTCTGCCAACATGTTGTAAAGTCCATAAACCTGTCACGTAGGTCATGAAGCACATAAGCATCAGAGTCAGTGATTGACCACAACCCCCCTCCTCCCCCCCTGATTCCTCAGGAAATAAACATTACGCATGTAATGATGACCGGCAGAGTGATACATGTGTCAATCGGTCAGACATTTTCAAGGATGCCCAGTTTTACCTCAAAACAACTATGCCGGACTTCATTCCTTCTCTCAGAATAATTGGATCTAACTTTTACAAAACCTGCAGCCCCCAATAGCTCCTGGATCTAGACCACATAAATGAAGGGATCTAGTTTATCGGTGCTATGGCAAAAATATCATGTAGAATGGGTTGTGTGGATAATATCAGATTCATGAAAGTTGAAGTCCTGCAGCATGCTCCACAAATATCATCAAAGGTCATACAACTTTCTGGTCTGCGCCAGTGTGGATCTATACTTGTTTTTTTGTTTGTTTTTTTTTACAAAATTATCTCCCTTGACCAGGTGAGGACTTGAATGTGTCAGAAATGATTTAGCTTCTAGAAACAAAGACTTCATTTCCTGAGTACCATGGTGTTATATATTGTTATGATTGGCTTAACTTTAGCTGCTGAAGATATTTCTAATTTGAGGATACTGGGCAATCATACTAAATTTATTTTCATAACTTCATTTATTTTCACAATAAGCAACATAATCGAGATTAGCAAGTGAAGTTTTACAACATAATATAATACGCATCATGGATCTCCTTCAGTTTAGTGCAGATATATATAGCCTTGGATATCTGTTACCCTGATTCAGTCATAATATTGTCTGTATTATATTGATGTCGACAAGGAATATACATAATTATTTGATAGTATTATTAATTGTATGTTGTTTATGATTAACATGAACTTTTATTCGCTGGAATCCAGCCATTTGTTCCATATTGGCAATATTCTCATCAGCCATCACCATTCAATATGAATGTGATACATGTACAAGTCCATGGTAATTGATACATTATGGTGAAGGTGACCTGTAACCACCAGTATACAAAATTATTCCGAGCCCATTGAATCCACACATGATGCCGAGACAGATCAGAACGAAGTGTCGGTAAAATCAGATGTGTTTTGTAGAGGATTCTGTCAATGAGGATGCTATACTGTACACGTACAAAATATGAAGTGTTGATGTGTAGGGCCTATAGCATAAAATCACAAGCAAGTTGGTAAAACTAGGCACACAGGATCTCATTTCTGCCGCTAACGTGTTGATTTGGGTGGGGGTGTCCTCTCATGGGGAGGTGTGGGTGGGAAGGGGCCTAATGTCTCAAGCAGTATTCCAGGTTTTCCATCAATATACTCTATTCCATACCCCAATATTTCAAGCACGTGAAATCAAAGAAATATTATTTGCGGGGAATGTGGCTTTCACATCCCTAGCTGGACATGCTAGTGGGGAACCCTCAATCTCACGTTAATTACCATTGGTGAAGTTAACGTCAACAAATGCAAAATTGAGCTTGGCATCCGGCCCTATGCTATTCAGTGATGTACTATTCC
>JAVTVY010006181.1:0-38760 GCA_036873755.1 Hanleya hanleyi | reverse complement strand
GATAGTTAGATGCATATTTACAATATTTACACCACCTTATCATTAGTTAAAAATCTTCCCCTTGATGTAGGTATAGAAAAGAGAGAAAAATTACGAGCCAAAAATTCATATCGAGAATCATGGGCCAGTGGATCTGCTACTGCTATCGGGACAAACATATTGTATTAGGATTAACTTCAGTTGTATCAGGAGTCCGGTATTTGACTTTGGTACTCTTTAAAAACACAGTAGTTGAGTATAAAAACATGGGAAACTGAAGAACAGTGTTTATTATGAATACCCTCTCCTTAAAATCGAGTGACGATTCACGGTATAAGTTATATCCTAAAGTACGATCGAAATGATGATCTATTAATTGGAGCGATTTGCAAGACGTGGGAAAAATTTGCGAAGTATGGCAACTAAACAGCAACCATATGACTCTACAGGAAAGCATCCGTCGGCACCCAACTTTCACACCCGAAAATACGGTGGATTCTAGGAAGTAGCCTTAGTATGGCTAAGTATCCCATGTACTTCAAGATCCGCATCATACTCATATGAACAGTCCCAAACAAAGCGTGACTGAGATACATCATTCTTTAGATGACGACTTTACAACGAATATTATGGATTAAGAATACTGATCAGCGATACGGATTTGATATTTTTGGAACATCATGATGTCTTGCCGGCATCATTTAGAAACTGTTGACAGCTTCTCTCTTGCAGGAAACAAGCCTATGTTTATGTATACTACTACTTGTCTTTTTGAATTTGGTGCTAATACTGTTTTATGGAATATGGAATAGGTCTTTGGATTATGGACGCGGATATTCTCTAATGGACGACGGCTGAATTATGAATGACGGACTAGTCGCTTGTAATCTCAGCCGCGCTTTTATTGCAGTTGTTCATGTGGAGACTATGAAGTATCGACACGGCCCCTAGCACCGGCTTAAACGGAATTAGATACGCTAATTGCTTATCCTAGAAAATTTGTAAAATAAAACACTACCGGTATATGTAGTATATACACATATATATCCAGTCTGTAATACATAAAGGTAGTGTTTTCTTTCTTTCTTTTTTTTTAAGTGATTAATAAATGATTAGTTTGCGAATATCTTATGTTAAACTCATCAATGAGAATCACAATGAGGCGGGGAATCGGCCCAGTGGGGTTACAGCTGGAGTGCCAAAAATGAAATATTAACTGTATGAATAAAAATTGTTCGAATGGCATATATACAACAACCTGTTGTATAATGACAATAGATTCAATGCATTGATTACCGGAACGTCAATGAGTTGGATAATTCTCGAAAACAAGAGAGGGGGCATGGGGGAAGATTTGGTTTAATGTCACACTCAAGGCTATTTCACTCATATGGTGACAGCAAGTTTGATTCAATGGTGGAGGAAGCCTGAGTACCCAGAGAGAATCGCCGTCCGTCGACTAGACTGGAGGGATCTCTATACTATTTATCAATATACAACGACATTTAATAACTATATTTAAAAGAAAAAAATGAAGCACTGCTTAAAGCAGAGTTAATAGAAGTCTATATATCCGCCGTCTAGTCGCTATAGAACGGGCAGCTTTCTTTTATTTGTCCAAACGTTCTGATATTGTCAGATAGCATCAGACTACAATTAATCACTTCCGGGTCAGTGCCCACGACCTACATTGTTTAGAAATTTGAGAGCAGATCTTTATGGATTTTATGAGCTGCGATTTTTCAGCATTTCTGATACATCTGATATTTCAACTTGCAGATCAGGCTTCAAGCTGTACTTCCTGATGTTGATTTGGGCCACTTTGGGAAAAGCATGGTGGATGGAGACATGATCAGTGAAGGGTGAGAAGGCTCCCTGTTTACAAATTGAATGACATTCTGTCGCACCAATCAGCTGTCAGTGACGGGAATTTGAAATTTCCATGGTCAACATCTGTCAAGACTTCCACTGGTAATGTCCCACAAGGTAAATATTGACAAGCCAGGTGGATTTATGCATTGTGAATCTTCTGGATTTTTGCCGATTTTTAACGCTAATACATAACAAGTAACGGAATTAATAGTGGGCTGGTGCCCGATAAGGGCGGCATGGCGGTTATTATGGACACATTGCTGTATATAGCTGAGGCTCTCAGACACTTGAAACATCCGGAATATTATACTCCCATTGAACAATCCTTGATACCCCAAAATAAAACTAAACTTACAACCATTTCAACTGATACCTACCACGAGGACTCGAATTACCTAAAAGACGACATTCAATGCGAAATAGGAACTTCTATTTATTACCAAAAATACATAAAGACACTTTTTCTAGGCCGAATCTCCATATGCCTAAAGTGCGACCTATTGTCTCTGACAGTGACAGTAAAAGTGTCAGAGTTACGGATTATATTGACGGTGTGCTCAATCCAATCTCTCAAGCCCATGCAAATTACGTACACGACACTCCGGACTTCTTGAAACGTCTCTCGGGTAATTGCTATGATGGCAACGTTCTTCTCTTTACGATTGACCTTGACTCCCTTTATCCCCACATCGATTCCGAAGAGGGTTTGAAAATTATCTCTGAATCCCTGGCAAAGCATCCTTCTCCAATAAGGAAGACGATCATATTTTAAAGTTGATGGATATATCCCTCAACATAAATGATTTCAGTTTCTGTCCTCAGCGATATTTACAAATAACGGGCACAGCTATGGGCAAACACTTTACACCGGCTTATGCTAACATTTACATAGCTGATTGTGAAGTTTTCCTTAATTGCCCGATTAAAACCTTGCTTTGGACCCGCTATATTAATGATATATTTGGTATCCAGAAGGGTACCATGGAGGAATTTAAAGAACAAATGCTTGATTGTCATAAACCTAATATATGCAACTATTAGAGTACGGGATCGAATGGATGTACAGCGGTGGCGTTTTCACACTAGCGGTTTTGGAAGGAGAAAAATCATACTTTCCCATCAGTTAGCCTTCTGAATTTTGTGGAGGTCTACACCAACGTTCCAAGGTTCAAGCCACCAGTTTTTTTTAGACGGATAACCCGTTTATTTAAAATTTTCCATCCCTTTGACACAATGACGTCGGTAAAATTCGGGCTTTGAAACGCACAAAATGATAAAAAAAAGTCACACTTTCTCATCGATAATCGTTCTAGAAATTGCAGGGCACCACACTAATTTTCCAAGGTTCAAGCCAATACTTTTTTAGACAGGTTCGCCCGTGTATTGAAATTTGGCTTGCTTTGAACATCGCGGAGAAAACACAATCTCTCCGGCTGACATGACAAAACGGTATAAGCCTAAAGTGGATTCTGGTGACGTCCGCGCGCGCATCCGGGTCGTCTGCGGTAGATTATAAAAGCTAGGCGTACGGTCGACTGTCACACACTCATTTCAACCACATCATGACCGATCTCCCAAAACGGGAGGTGTGAACAAATCCCACAGATACAGGCCCGAAACCATCGCCCTCCGAGAAATTCGGCGTTATTTAGCAAGTGGAGAGAAGAAGACAAGCGCCCCAGCCACCGGAGTACACAGATACAGGCCCGGAAGCGTGGCCCTCTGGAAAATTTAGCGTAAAACGAACAACGCAAAACTTCTGATACGGAAGCTGCACTTCCAGCGTCTGGTACGTGAATTCGCCCAGAATTTCAAGACCGATCTGCGATTCCAGAGCTGCGCCGTCATGGCTCTTCAAGAGGCCAGCGATTCCTACATGGTCGACCTTTTCCAGAGGGCGAAGAGGAACGCCATCCACGCCAAACGTGTGACCATCATCCCCAAAGACATCCATCTGGCTCTGATACAGAAGAAAAATAAATAGTTGGGGCTGCTAAAAAATTTTAACGACCCTTTTCAGGGCCAACCCTATCTCCCGAAAGAGAGACTTTCTAACTAAGCACAGCTCAAAGCACATACATCCCCTTTCCCTGCATAGAGTGAACACTGACACACTAGTTGATTTTCTAATATTTATTAACAACACGGTAGAATGAACATCAGGTTTTATAGTTTTACACGGTAATAATGGCTCTTCGTGTTCAATTTTCTAATAGGATAGTCAATACGGTAGCAACAACACCATGACGGTAGAATGAACATAGAATGGTGGTAAACACGGTAATGTCTGAATGTTCAATTTCTAGTCAACAACACTTGTTTGAATTATTCCCTGTCTTTATCTCCCTGGTGCTGGCATATGAAGTCAGTAATCATCTCACGTGGAATTCTCGGTGGACAGGCGGCTTGAAATTCCTCCGCGACTTGCGTCTCGTTGATGTAGTGTAGCGCCTCATTCACCAGCACGTCTGGTAGTTCCATGTCGTCTGTACACGTACACGAGTTTAACGGACTGTCCAGACAGCCTGGCTTGTCGTAAGAGGCGACTAACTGAGGCACCCGTGGGGTTCCCAGGTGTGAAAAGGAATAGGACCCCTCCCGTTTGGTTCCCAGATGTGAAAAGGAATAGGACCCAACGTCGTGATATGACTGAAATATAGCTGAAAGCGACGTTAAATCATATTCAGCCACTCACTCACTCCAAGCAGCCTGGACATGCTACTACACGCAAGCGTAGTACGCGTTGTCTAAGGTGATCGCGGTAGGTTTCCATGTACTTTATATAGATATACTCAGCCACCTGGTCATGCAGGGCTTCAGAAATTTCCCCTGTCATGTCTTGAAGTTTCCGCCACACAGGTAATTGCAGCGCCATACTCTCAGGTAAAGGATACCACGTGTCTTTGTCTTTCTTCAACCACCATCTGCGAATATGCACCAACATCATGTTGTTGAACACAGAATAACTCAGGAGCACGTCGTCTCCCGCAGGAAATTTCACTTCTTTGCTGCCCTCAGCCTCAATCAGCACATCGGCGGATCTGTAAAGTCCCTGTACTATTTATTGCCCATGTCTCAAATGTCAACGCGATATGCTTAGGCGGTTTGTTGTTCCAACCTAGTGCATTAAAGTGCACTTGTTCATCTTTCACGGTTACAGTTACATAGGATTTCAGCTCCCAAGTGAGTATCCGCGCCGCCAAGTAGGCCTGCTGGATGATATCATTCACACCCTGCTGGGTGATATCATTCATGAAATCATTCACCTGCTGCTGAATAATTTCAGTCATCATGGGCTGGACCTCTTCCCCGGCTTCCTGAGGTGGTACTCTTTTTAAGGGTGATAGACCTGGGGATAGTTTGAAACGGGTACGTTTCGTAGTGATTGGGTCTCTTCTTTGGCACGTTTGGTACCTGATGCTGGAACACTCTCTTCGGAGATGTCGTAGTATATGAGTAACATTTTATCTTCTGTTTCCTCGGGCTGAAGTATGGACGCTATTCCTTCATTCCCCATCTTCCTCGGTGCCTCCAGGAAGGCCTGAAATGCTAACGGACCACGGCATGGTATCAGTTCGATCAGGCATCTGATTTGTCGCGAAATGGTCTTCTCCGCCATGATATCCTCACCACTGTGTTTAGTGGTTATCTTTTCCACCATCAGCAGATCACATATATCGGCCACATGCTCCATTTCATCAATGATCTTGATACGCTGCTGCAGAAGCTTAGTTCGGTCGGATGAATCCATGGCTCAGGTAGGCAGGAAGGTGCTGGTCAGGATGGCAGTAACTTGTCAGGCAGGCAGGTCCAGGCAGGCAGGCAGGCAGGTCCCAGTGAGGTAAACAGGCCAATGCATGAAGCAATGCCATCAACAGGCTTTTTTATAGATCCACAACCCAGTACCCGGATGTTCCACAGTCCCCGGATGTAACCACCCGGATGATAAACACACAAAATAAAGTGCTCGGCTGCAACACATGGAAAAACACAGAAGGACCCGGATGATAAACCAAAAGGCTGAATGGAAAAAAACAGATAGAAGGACCCGGATGGAAATAAACCACTGGGGGAAAACCCGGCTGTAACACTTCCCACGGATAGAAGAACCCGAATGTAAAGACTCCCCACACAGCCCCGGATATAAACAAGGACCCGGATGAATGAAAAAAAAACGATAGAAGGACCCGGATGTAAAGATGGAAAAACCCAGATACAAGTCAGTACATGCATTCAATCAAAAGCGAAGACACGGCCCGACCACTGGGACCCGGATATAAGGATAAACAGACAAGGGCTCGGATGATGGACTGGATGGAAAAATACAGGTCAGTACATGCCTATCATTCAATCAAAACACCCGGATGTAAACCACCGATACCAGAACTAAGTCAGTGACGTCATACACCTGCGCACAAGTCCCAATGGAAAAACCCCGATGATGGACGGCATGAGAAGATACAGGGCATATTGACGTTCATTGGCCTTTGGTGTTGCATCATGGGATAGAGTGCACTCAGATGTCAAAGGTCAATGTGGGCTATACGGGTTTACTATACTACTCTGGTCGATAGCTCGTGGTTATCGAGGATGGTTGTCATATTTCAATAATAGTGGGTGATAGCACGCTTCTCCATCGCATCTGTAATCTCTTCTAGTATCTAGAGTCGGCCCTCGTTATCTTCACCATCTCCAAACATCGTCCGGACCACCGCTCGTTGACCCATGAGTGAATCAACGATGGCCGCGTGCTGTGAAACGCGTGTCACATACGGATGGGTCTCCGTCATGGCTCAGCAAAAGTGGAAGGTGGGCTTAGGGGTTAGAGGGGACGTATTGTATGCTCGTTGAAGACCATACATCCCACACCATGCGCATGCGCGTGTGAGGTCAACGATAGGTGCCATATAAATACCCAGGTTCTACCAGCCGTCCTTGCCATCACGCCAGAGGATGGGTTACACGTCTATGAGGATAAATTTATCGCCATCGTGAAAAAGTAGTTGAACTGTCACTCGAACCCTAACACCACCTCGAATTACGGTTAGCCTACACCGTGACGGGTGGATCAAATTGAAACGGGTGTTGAGCGATGAGCTCGACGGCAACCACATACACATTGAGCATGCCATCTACGTGCACCGTGGGCCGTTCTACGCACGCTTCGGGCGTTACAAGGGCCCCACCATCGCTTCATCTTATACTCCGATCTATGGACGATCTTCGAGAAGGTGGTGCCTACTGTGGACCAGCTGATTACAGATTGGAGCGAGGACGAGCGTCTACTTGGGATGGTCCTGTCCCACAAATCATCGTATCTATAAACCTAGGACGACGACTCCAGGCGTCATTTAACATGCAGAGCTGGGAGAAGGTTTTGGGCACGTTGTATTACAGTCCCGGGTGTCCGGCTGCCTGCTCTCTATCCCGCGACCAAGCCACAGGGAATAATACCTGCCCAAATTCGAGATTGGTTAAAAAGCAAGACACCTATATGTTACATAGAGCCACTCGCCGTCATTTGCCACGGGACCACTCATCGTCGAAGGTATAGATACACAATGGTAAGCGGATTTGGTTGACATGATTGCATTCGCCAAACAAAACTATAGTAATCGGTGTATCTTGACCAACATCGATATCCCGTACTCATCTGAACGGAAACGGAGGGAAATCTCTTGTCTGCGTTATGGACATCTTCAAGACGGGCCGCGAACCGTTTTATGTGTAAACCAATGAAGGCACGAAATTCCTCAACACTGACCTCCAACAGTTTCCCCAGAAGGTGTTATTCTTTCATACGATACAACGAGACCACGGTCATCCTCGAAAGGTTCAATCGGACGTCCAAAGGACACATGTGTCACACAAATTTCACCTATAACAATACAAGGCGGTACATCGATGTCCTCGACGTCACCGAACCATGCGAACACAGCCGAAAGCCCAAGACCGATCGTGTCTTTTATCCCCTGCAACCTCATCCCTATCCCAAACAGGTTTTCAAGATCGTGGATCCTGTACGGATCTGTAAATTCAAGGGCAAGTACCAGAAGAAGAGACTAAAGTTACCTTCTCAACTGGAGCTATGAGCATTTTGTGATGAAACGCTGCGTACACCACCAACCGCGGGTGTATGAACTGGGAGACAATCAAGGAGAACCATTGCAAGGAACGCTTTACGACGTCGAGTTACAGCCCATAGTGAAATCGAGAGAGGGCTGCTACTACACAGTGGAACACATCATGAAAACCGAGCGACGTCGAGGAAAGACGGCGCCCCTCGTGAAATGGCAAGGCTCGCCCAGCTCGTTCAATTCCTGTCCCAGGCAACCGGGTAGATAAAACCAGGAACTTCAGCCGTCAGCGTTCATTCCACGCTCGAGTATGAACATAGTGTTGACATGGATATGATATTTATCATTATAAGATGTTTGCTTGTAATCTATTTTTTCACTGAGATTAATCACGTTAGAGTTGTCTCCCCTTGAGCAGGCCATTTCCGAAATGATATGTTGTTACGTTTGTAGGCCAAGGAGTTGTTATAGTAGCTTGATATGGGTGAATTTTGTTATAAAATAGAATTTATGTCACCTGACATTATATGTCTAAGCAAAATTATGAAAGGGTTCAGAGCTGTAGGTGGGAAAATGTAGGTTTTGACAGGGGCTATTTTGTGTTGATTGCAAAGCGGTGTGATCTGCCGCTAGATATTCCTACGGCAGAGCTTGAAAATAATGTCGGCATGAAAGAGGTCACGGCACCTTCCCGTGCGTTTGTGTGGATTGATTGGTGTTATGTTGTCAATACATGGGTGAACTGTGTAACGGGACTAACGGTAAGATTCATTTCTTCATTTTCTAGAAACAAGTCACGATATTTTTGTCAGTTTGGCCGATAAATGCTAGTCTTTTTGGTGGCACTTTTCGAGCTGTTCTCTCTAGCACAGTGTCTGGTTCAAGGACCACGTGTTCAGTTTCCCGCCATGAACTACACTTCAGATCAGCTGAAAGGTTAATGTTAGCGCACCAATGGCGCGCAAACGAAGTGCGCCAACACAAAGGTATAGCGCGCCAATGCCCATGATTATCGGCTGGCCATTGTTCTAACTCTGTTGAATGTAGTCCGTCGATATGACTGAACACAGGCCGCGCGCTATCAGCACGGTCAGACAATGGCTGGAAGCGAGCTGCTTTGTTAGCGAGCGATCGTTCACGCGACAGAGCTCAAGAAAATCAGTTGGGAGTCCACGTGGCATTAATCGGCACGAATTTGTAAAGGGAAATAGATTTAAGATTTATTTTAATCATAAACACTGCTTGCAAAATGGATTGTAATTTGTGCTTCGTCGGACACCTGCTTTCAAAGTTGACCCAGACTTGCGCGTCTCACGGAATAGCTTTTTTGGTATTAAAGAATAGGTATTTGTTTATTGGAAGTTTCATCTTACGGCCGCTTCTCATACAGATGCGCAAGTTCAAGTCATTCGTTTTTATATATTCAAAATTCTTGCAAATTGTGTTAATTTTGACCACATTATTTATAGCTGAAGTCCCTCCCTCCATCCCCGACATCAAAACCAACATTTCAAATGTGTTAATGTATACTTCCTGTCGAACAGTATAACGGATGTTATATTGTCAGCAAGAAAACAACACTGTAAAGATTAATAATCTCGTTAAGTTTGGCGTAAACAAGTGGAGAATATAAACATAACAGTGCATTCTCTCTCTGACGGGGTAAAGCGATATCCCGCTTTCGTCCAACAAAATGCGCGTCTGTGTCTCATTTGAAAAGAAATGAAATGGCATTAACTTATTGTTTATGTAGAAATCTCTGTTATTGTTTCTTTTTTGTTATTTAGCTGGAACGATGAATGCGTGGGCCATAAATGTTAATTCTTACTTTCTCATCGGAAGTTTCGTGTGCAACCTTTAACAGTCGGGCGGTAACGAATAAAGAGCATATACAATTGGAGTATTTGTCATTCTCTGTAAGGGGCTAATTGATCTTCTGAGTTTCTGTGTATATTTTGGTTAGGCGGTTGTAACAAGACAAGCCAAAGAGACAACTAGTCTGACCGAGCACTGCATGTTGCCCCGATTATGACCTCGACTCGCCCGCGTGTCTGAATTTATACGAAGCTGTATTCATTTGAAATGTTACGTTCAACCGTTTTACTGACCGTTCTGAAAGAGGAGGCGGTCTTCGCAATTTGCACACACACCAACGTTTTATGAATTCTGATAATATATTTATCTTTGGGGAACCTTTTGGTAATGAAGATTATTCGTAGTCTCAACCGAATGTTCACAAGACGGCCGAGTTTCCTTGGAGCGCAAACAAAAAATATTAGATAATCATTTACAGCATTCTTATTGAAGTCAAATATTCTATATATTTTTTTAATTACTTAGCCAGTAATTTAAACTGTAGAATAGATGGTGCATCCCCGACATCAAAACCAACATTTCAAATGTGTTAATGTATACTTCCTGTCGAACAGTATAACGGATGTTATATTGTCAGCAAGAAAACAACACTGTAAAGATTAATAATCTCGTTAAGTTTGGCGTAAACAAGTGGAGAATATAAACATAACAGTGCATTCTCTCTCTGACGGGGTAAAGCGATATCCCGCTTTCGTCCAACAAAATGCGCGTCTGTGTCTCATTTGAAAAGAAATGAAATGGCAGAGTGGAAGACGGCCGAGTTTCCTTGGAGCGCAAACAAAAAATAATAGATAATCATTTACAGCATTCTTATTGAAGTCAAATATTCTATATATTTGTTTAATTACTTAGCCAGTAATTTAAACTGTAGAATAGATTGTGTTCTTGCCGTACACCGCTAGAGGGGAACTCTTTGAAAACAATTCAGTGTTAAGCGGTGAAGGCTGTTAGTGCGCAATCTGCCAACGGGGAGCCTTTGTTTACCGCCGACATGCTCACAATGGTTCAGTGGTTTGACCGGACTATATTCTACCGGCGCGTGGCGGCAACGGTCACATCATGGGGGGTGTAATAAGTCTTGGTGATTAGGCCAGCACGTTGGCGCGCTAACGGCGCGTAAACACTGTTCACTAATTGGAAGTTTAAGCTGATCTGAAGTGTAAATGTAAATGTGTAAAGAAATTGTCAGAAAGACATCGAATGTGTACACTAAAATTTCTGTATGTATTTTCATTAAATTACTGAAGCGGAAAAAACCATAGTCTGGTAACGTCCTTGTCGTTTCACCGCGATAATTATGGAATTTATTAGAATTAGTTTTTTTGTGTTTATCGACAGCCATGTTTGTGGACTGTTTGTATGTCTGGTGTGCTGACATTGATGGAACATGTCCGAGAGGGTGTAAACCATGGACGGTAGGATGGTTGATTCTCAGGAACGATTTTATGGTTTTCCCATTCAACCAAGTATTCGTGGGTATTAATTAAATTAGCGAATTGACTGTGGAGCATTGCCATTCCAGATTATGAGTTCAAATATGTAACGATTATAAATATGCCATGATTAGGATTGAATTAAGGATAAATTAGAATCCTTTCAGTTCCAAATTTAGAGGATGTAACTTGAACGCACACACAATTAGTAGAAGTCAAAAAGAGAGTTCAGCGCCAGTGGATCCAGAGTCAATTTTAATTATTGTGGATTTGGTATGGTTGAGTGTCTGCAATTGGTTTGTAAATGATCTAATGAAGTTACTATAATTACCATGGTTACTGTGATTTATTGTAAACTGACTAATTTCAATTAATTTAATTAATTGTTTAATTAATTATGTAATCTCTACAAGAATGTGATTCGGATATTGCACTGTTGTTAACAGATATGTAACAAGTAGTTATTCTACTTTCAGGGTTTTCTTTTCTTTTACTTCCGTTTCTATTCGTCCAATAATACCTCGGAACTACGTTCGTCCTGACACTATCTGTCCCGACCACTGCTATGTCTGATTCTGAATGAACTTTGTGAAACTCGAATGAACTAAATGAATAAGCCGAATTACTGTTGATTATTCCACGTCAAAAACTTCGTTGTTCATCATTGATCACTACGCCACGACAGTGCTATGGACAAAGTATGATCACCTCTGGACCCCACGCCTGATTACACCTGAACATCAGCCGTATACGATCACACACAGTACCAAGGAATCAACGCTCGACGCACGCACCAGTGCACCGACGACACCGACGCCATCTCATTCGTACCAAATTCGTCATAGTCAGCTAGCACGGCAGCGCATGTATACACATGTTCAACCATTGACCCCTACCCCCCCCCCCCCTTCGTCTCCCATCGCGGGACCGACGGACGCAGGCAAGACACACTCCTTCCAGAAACTCGTTCAACGCGCAGTATCATTACCCGACCCATTGCCAGGGTCGTGATATGACTGAAAGATTGTTGAAAGCCCGTCAAATCATACTCTTGTTAAATCATACTCACTCAATCCAATCAGTACCTTGCCTTCAAAACACTTGATCAACAAACGACCTCGCAGTCAGCAGGGTTTAGGGGTTCAGCACGCCTGCCACTGCAGTGAAATTGGGGGCACCGGTACAATAAAAGCAATAAATCACCGATAAGAAATGTTTTAATCTATTGCTGAGTGTACCATTAAGGTCACAATCAAAGCTAATTGTCGCTGTATGAGTAAATGTCAGTGGGGGAATGGATGCTTGTAACCACAAATCGCTGTCGGAGTCGGAAGTTGAAATTTCCGTCGTATGGTCAAAATAACATGGATGCATATATGTTAAAAGTGTTTTTTTTTTACTGTAATCGATCATTCCGTAAACGGGGATTGAGTATATATACCGGGAGCCAAAGTAGACCATTGTAAATCACAGGGTATTGCCTTTAATGAGTCAATTCATTCATTTTGCAAACTATTCCACTAGATAATCTTATGATTCATTTTGCAAATTAGAGATGGGAGATATTACCCTATTATTAAATCTACACGTTATATTCAGTGGGGCTGGGGTGTGATTAAACGCAACATTGATAGAGTGGTTAAAGACGATGCCGGCGTACTGCCGGTAATATGACCTCACAGACAAATATACTGACTGAATATTTCTAAAAACATCACAGGAATCAAAACTGATCCCTGCATGTGATGATTTGTATTTGGCAGGTTTTTATTGTAGATGTTCATGTGGACATCTCGAATAACATGACCACATGGTCTCTAGCACCAACTTGAGCGGTATTAGATACAAGTATTTCAGAGCGATGAAGACCAGCCCTATCAAGTCATCTGATGAGAAATGATGAACTATGTTACCAACAGATAGAACAGATTTGGGCGTTGTTTTACAAGATATGGGTGGAATAGACGTTAGCGGGCGGTGGTGGTGGCTATCACCCATGGGTTGATGAGGTTTATTAAGGGTCTGTCTTTCCTGGTAGAATTACTTCCCCATGTAGGGTACAGGGTACAGTGAGTGGTTGAAGCCTGGATGTCACTTCTGTCGTTTTCGGTAGAGCGTCCTCACTTCCTGTTGCACTCTCAGAGCACAACCGCGACATGGACACAGGCCTGCTGGTTCCCACATCCGACCATTATATCAATAATACCTTCGGATAATATCATCCGAAGGTATTATTGATAGGAACAGTTGTGGCTAACCGCGCTCCATGCCGTCAGAGTTTAATATTACCACATCAGTCATAGTTTACACAACGAAAGTTCAATATGACACCATGCACGCCACATTAGGATCAAACATGGCCTATAAATCGCGCAAATGCTCCCAGACGCATCAAATTCTTCTTTCTCCATTATTCTTTGACTGTGCATGCACAGGAATTCACCTCAGTCTTATTCTACACGAGAGCTTCGAAACGACCCATAGACGACTCATTTGGATCACAAATGAGACATAACTCCCCCAAATACTCCCATGCTCATCATCTTGATGCCCTTTCTCTGCTACTGATGACGTCACAGATGCAGCTATTTATCTAAATATTCTACCTCCGGTATGTAGACCGGGCATACATGCCTATACCCTATATGGTATAATACGTTTTATGCCTGATATATACTACATACACCGGTAGTGTTTTATTTTTTACATTTTCTAGACGATGTAATTAATAAATGCAGTTAGCTATAGTGCTTCAGGATATAACCTACACAGTGAAGTTTCAATGAGTGTTTATCCATAATGAACACTGTTCTTCAGTTTCCCAGCTTTTATACTCAACTACTATGTTTTTTAAGAGTAATACAATCTAATGCCGGATTCCGAAATAATTGAAGTTAATTCATTATACAATATAATTGCTTCGACAGCAGCGGCAGATCCACTGGTCCATGATTTCCGACGTGAATTCGTGGTTAGTAATTTGCTTTCGTTGCTATATACCTAGAGCATTGGAAAGATTTTTAACTTTTGTTTTATAATTGACACTTTAATCGGCTTTTTGGGCAAGCATATGCAATTCAGTCCTTGAAATCATCAGAATACAATATTACACGCACCATATGATATACCATATAATATACTATACATGTACATAATATACTATTGTATAGAAGAGGGCAGTCTGTATCATATCGTGGCGGACGTGCACGTCCTGCACGCGTACAAAAACCGTGGTCAAGGCCGTCACACCCGGCGCTGTGTGAGAGGGTATACACGTTTCGGAGCCCCATAATTCCTCCGGCAAGTGTATAAATTTCGCACACACTGCGTGTGACGGCAAATCCGTCATTTAAGACAACTTTAAAAAGACTAATACGTGTATATATGTATATATATATGCATTTGAAAGGTCGTACCCGGTAAACGAAATATCAGGGTCGCTGAAGACAAAAAACCATTTGATCTGAGAGCTGGCTCTACATTGGGGCGTGTCAGTACAAAAAACCGAGATGCTCGGATATCAACATTTAAATTCAACACAATTCTTTGCAAAGGCGGTTACCGCTCACCGTCCCCATTCAAGATGAATGTTGAGTAGTTTCAATTGATTGTATATTAATATGTACTCCTATATGGAGGTGCTCCTATATAGAGGAGGGATCTACCAACTGAACTGAACTGAACTGATGGCTCCCGAAAATAAAACCACCAACTTTCAAATAACAAATTACGCGACTATAGGAACATTAAACAGCGAAGACGTTCAGTTTGTAAGAGAATGAACTGCGTTTTAAACATATCTTACGGTCACGTGATTCGATATATTTCTAGGAAACCTGCCTATGGTTTCGTATCCGCACTGACAAGATGTCATTACAACTTTACAACAGAAGGATATACTAGCCTATACTCGTATTCGGATTATCCTATTATTTAAGGAAATGTGCGCTAATTACTCGACGAGGATGCTCAATTGCCTGGGTTGTCGTATAACTGTTAAAAAAAATAGACATCTTAACAAATAATAGACATATCACTCAAAATAATTAATGAAAACTCAAATGGCTTCGGGCATTGAAGTGAAATTATAAAAGCTGCCCAATCCTTAATTTCGTGGCTCAGAAATAATAAAACAACAAAGCCGCAGAACATATGATGTTTAAGTGTGCCTTCATGTGATTGTCATAAACACAGCCTTAAACTCGCTCATTCGAAATTAACTATAATTTGTTGTAAAGGTCAAATCTATAACATTATTTTAAGGATTATCCCAGCTAATCAGCCCCCCTCTAATGGCTTAGTAATTTTAGGTATTTTCTCAATTAATGTATATATATGGCATCCCCGTTCATATAGTAATACGCCAGTAGTATAGTAAGTGGATTTACACTCATATTGACCTATTTATTTGTTCCCCGGGTAAAATTTAAGGAGGAACCCCAGGTTAAAGTATAGGAAGCGGCCATTTACGGCCTTTGGCCTCTGAGGCCGCGTAGAGGTCAAGGCCGCTATAGTTCCAACAGGTGGCGCCCCCCTCTTTCACCTCTAATTCCTCCGCGGTCTGGTGGTCATGCGGTCGCTGGAAAAAGCTTCCGCGGAGAAAAAGTAGTCCCCAGACTTCAAATGCGCTGCATGGTCCGATTGGGTCGGTATCAAAGTGAAGCATTCGTGAAGGGTCATCCAGTCATGGGTGGGTGCATGTAAAATTAGGATTTTTCCCTAAACTATAAAAGCGGAACACGGACTTTACCCCTAAAATAGGGGAAAACACCTATCAACCCTAGACAAAAGGGCTAATATCGGTCGCCGGGCTTATTGGGACCTGCCTATCAAGTCAATGGGTTGGGTGCATGTAAAATTAGGATTTTTTTCCGAAAATATAAAAAGGCAGAACACGGGCTTTACCCTAAAATAGCGGGAAATCCCTATCAACTCTAGCCAAAAGGGCTAATATCGATCCCCGGGCTTATCGGAGCCTGCCTATCAAGTCAATGGGGTGGGTACATTTAAAATTAGGATTTTTCCCCGAAAATATAAAAAGCGGAACACGGACTTCACCCCTAAAATAGGGAAAAACTCTTATCAACTCTAGCCAAAAGGGCTAATATCGGTCCCCGGGCTTACTGGGACCTGTCTATCCAGTCAATGGGGTGGGTGCATGTAAAATTAGGATTTTTTCCCGAAACTATAAAAAGCGGAATACGGACTTTACCCCTAAAATAGGGGAAAACACCTATCAACTCTATCCAAAATGGCTAATATCGGTCCCCGGGCTTATTGGGGCCTGCCTATCCAGTCAATGGGGTGGGTGCATGTAAAATTAGGATTGTTTTCCGAAAATATAAAAAGCGGAACTCGGACTTTACCCCTACAATAGGGGTCTGTATTATACAATATAAGGGAAAATGCCTGTATGGGGGGAGGGGTGGTCAAATTTTTTTGTGGGCTTTACTATGGCTTGTGGGGTCTCGTTTTTCTCGTCTCGCCAAGAAAAGGACAATGGGAAGGGTCCCGGAGCGAATCGGTGAAATTTTTGGGGAAAGTCACCGAGGTCTGTATATAGGCTCATACTGGCTATATGGGGGGAGGGGGTGGTCAATATTTTTTGTGGGCTTTACTACGGGTTATGGGGTCTCGTTTTTCTCGTCTCGCCGAGAAAAACACAATGGGGGGGTGGGTCCCGGAGCGAAGCGGTGAAATTTTTGGAAAAAGTCACCGAGGTCTGTATATAGGCCTATAGGCTGGCTATGGGGGGTATAGGTCCAACCTGGAAAATTCACACACGTTCATTGTGATATGGGTTGTTTGGTCTTGTTTTTCACGTCTCGTCATTTAGAACACGATGGGAAGGGTCCCGGAGCGAAACGGTGAAATTTTTGGAAAAGTGCCATTTAGCCCATATAGCTCCATACTGGCTATATGGGGGTATAGGTTCAACCTGGGAAATTCACACACGTTCATTGTGATATGGGTTGCTTGGATTTGTTTTTCACGTCTAGTCATTTAAAACACGAGGGGAAGGGTCTCGGAGCGCAACGGTGAAATTTTTGGAAAAGTACCATATAGCCCATATAGTACCGTACTAGCTATATGGGGGTATAGGTTCAACCTTGAAAATTCACACACGTTCATTGTTATATGGGCTGTTTGGATTTGTTTTTCACGTCCCGTCATTTAGAACACGATGGGAAAGGTCCAGGAGCGAAACGGTGAAATTTTTTGGAAAATTTCACCGAGGCCTGGGTAGGCCCATAGGCCTATACTGCATGGCTATGGGGGTATAGGCCCATACGGGGTGGACGTTTTGGGGTCTAGGTGAGCCCCTAATGATCCTATGATGTCGTATGAGGTGTTATTTTGAAGCTCTCGTGGATGAGCATCCGACTGTGCTAATGGTTCGTCCGTTTTCAATAGTCTGCGCATGCGCAGTCTGGCCGTAGTATAGTAGGCGGGCATTTTGGGTGGTATGTGGGTGTGTGTTTGGGGTAGAGATGGACCGCTATGGATCCGAATGGGTCGTGCAAGGTGTTAACGTGAAGCTTGTGTGGGTTAGAGTCAGAATGGTGTGTTTTTAAGTGCAAGTCGCGTCAATCTGCGCATGCGCAGTTGGTTCTAGTAAGTAAAGTGGCCATTTTGGGGCAGTACAGGAAGGTATTTGGGATCGAGATGGACCATCCTTGGTCCGAATTCGTCGTGGGAGGTGTCATGTTGTAGCTCTCGGGGTGTACACCCCGATTTGAGGCATGTCCGCAGCATCTGTGACGTCATTCGTGACGTCATCAGTACGAGTAGTAGCGAAAGCGGGTATTTTGGGGCAATGAAGGAAGGTATTTGGTGTAGAGATGGACCATCCTTGGTCCGAATGCGTCGTGTGAGGTGTCATCTTGTAGCAACGCCCGCCAACACCAAGCTCAATGATTCAACGCCCTGGTGAAATAGCTCAGAAGCTCTGATTTTCTAGATATTCCATGGAATTGTCACTCATTCTTCGAAATGCACTGACGTCCGTCGTTACGCCTTAACAGACCGGAGAGAGTACAACAACAGCAACAACAACAAGGATTCTTGTCCAATCAGAAGTCTCCATTTCAGAAAGTTCCATCTACGGCCATGTTCACTCTGAACCGTTTCTTCTAATCATCGTCGGGCAGGCCAGGATACCGTTGAGGCCACATATCCTCAGATAGTTGTTTGTGCATTCTGAGTATCTATCAGTGCATGGGTGAATACATTCATCCGATGGAAAGATTCCGTAATTTTGTCACGAAGAACGTAACATTGGTGACCCTCTCTACGACCCACTTGGTGTTGGGGCGCTGTTGATAGGCCCATTCCAAGACATCCAATTGGTCCACTTGGTCCAGCACGGGCTCTAGCGACGCCCTGTTAATGATGGTCAACGGATGTTACTGCTCGGGTAAAAGTATCGGACTTGGTCTGTCTCCTTATGCTGCAGCACATAACCAAACGCCAGGTTCAATTTGAAGGACGTAGCTTGGTCATTGAAGATTGCTTCCACGTAGTTGCGTAGATGGGTGAGGCCAGTCAGCCGGAAATTGTAGATATCTTGAATAGGGCGATGACGGAGGAAACAGTGCCGTATCATGGGCCAATGGCGCCGATAGATGTCACTCACTGGATGGATAAGAGATCGCTGGGAACATCCACCGCATCTTCCAGAAAATGTTCGTTGTTGTCAGGCGTATGACTGGGAACAGTAATGCTAGGGACCGGCTGGATATCTAGGCTCTTCTGAACTGTGGGCATAGGCGGGCTCTCCGTGATCGCATCACCAGTGGCATTCGTCTCCCCGGGTTCATCTTCAGTGGGTCTGTCCCTCCTGGGTGCCTCTTTAGTGGAAAGTTGTCCCTCATGCCGTGGTGACGGACCATGAATCAAACGCTCATGCCGTCTTAACTGACTGGGTTGTTTGAAGAGTTGACCACATTCTTCGCATGGACGCTTGGGTGGCCCATGAATTGAATGTTCATGGCGCTGTAAATGATCCGGGCGCTGAAACGACAGTGTACATATCGTACAGCTATACCGGGCGGTTCCGGCGTGCTTGGTAGCCTCATGGCGGCGCAAGTCGTGCAGACGAGTGAATGATTTCGAGCACGTAGTACAAGTGAACAACTTGGTGGTTGACAGAGTGTCTGATGAAACGGCCAGGCCGCTTCCCTTTGATAGCAAGCTAGTTGGTGATCTATTTTTAGCACAATCAGTTCAACTTGGGCATTCCGCGTCTTTTCGGTGACGTCCGTGACTATTCGGGCACCTCCGGGTCCCTTCGGTAACCGCCGTGTCTTTTCGGCAACGTCCGTGTCTCTTCGGTCACCTCCGTGTCTTTTCGGTGACGTCCGTGACTCTTTGGGCACCTCCGTGTCTCTTCGGTAACCTCCGTGACATCTTCGGTCACCTCAGTGTCTCTTCGGTGACCTCCGTGACATCTTCGGTAACCTCCGTGTCTCTTCGGGCACCTCCGTGACATCTTCGGTCACCTCCGTGTCTCTTCGGTCACCTCCGTAACTATCCGGCTGTTAAGGTGTAAACCCCGATGTACCCGTATGGAACACACAGCTAAAGGACCCGGATAGAAGTACCCGGATGTAGGCGTGGACGTCATTGACAAGAGCCCGGATGTACAAGAACCCGGATGTACCCGGATGTAAAAGTCCCCGGATGTAAAAGTGCCCGGATGTTTACGAATGTTCCACCATTCCGGACTTCTATCAGGTCCACGTCCAGAAGCTCTCATGTCCTGCATGTGAATAGTCATATTGTGTGTGTATGCATGTGTGTATGCATGTGTGTATGCGTCTGTGTGTGTGCGTGTGTGTGTGTGTGTGTGTGTGTGTGTGTCTGTGTATGCATGTGTGCATGCGTCTGTGTGTGCGTGTGTGTGCGTGTGTATCTGTGTGTGTACGTATGCGTGCATGTGCGTATACGTGTATGTGTGTATGCGTCTGTGTGTATGTGTCTGTGTGCTGGTGTGTGTAGGCGTGTGTGGGTGTGTGTGTGTGCGTGCATGTGCGTGTGTATGTGTATGTGTATGTATGCCTCTGTGTGTGTGTATGTGTGTGCTTGCGAGTGTGTTTACGCGTGTGTGTGTATGCGTGTGTGTGTGCGTCTGTGCGCGTGTGTATGAGTCTGTGTGTATGTGTGCATTGCGTCTGTGTGCATGTGTGTATGCGTGTATGCGTCTGTGGGTATGCGTGTATGTGTATGCAACCACCACCACCACCACCACCATCACCACTACCACCACCACACACCACCACTACCACCATCACCACCGGGCGTTGACGCCCGTCAACGCCACCACCACCACCACCACCACACACCACCACTGGGCACACATACCTGGTGCACCCTGTACCCTATAGCCCGTAGGGCATAGGATACACCAGGTTGTGGGTGCGATCGGAGCTCTTGGAGCTCAAAGCGTGTGGAGCTCAGAGCTCGGTAGTGACATTTGCATATGACCTCTGTGAGGTCACTTCCGCTTCCGTTTACGTGACCTGAACTGACCTTTCACCCCTGCGCGCGCTAACAATACCGGATAAAAATTGCGCGCAGGGGTCAAAGGTCAGTTTGGGTCACGTAAACGAAGCGGAAGTGACCTCACAGAGGTCATATGCAAATGTCACTTCCGAGCTCTGAGCTCCACACGCTTTGAGCTCCAAGAGCTCCGATCGCACCCACACCCTGGTGTACCCTATGCCCTACGGGCTATAGGGTACAGGGTGCACCAGGTATGTGTGCCCAGTGGTGGTGGTCGTGATGGTGGTGTGGTGGTGTGTGGTGGTGGTGGTGGTGGTGGTGGCGTTGACGGGCGTCAACGCCCGGTGGTGGTGGTGGTAGTGGTGGTGTGTGGTGGTGTGTGGTGGTGGTGGTGTGTGGTGGTGTGTGGTGGTGGTAGTGGTGATGGTGGTGGTGGTTGCATACACACACACACGCATACACACAGACGCATACACGCATACACACATACACACAGACGCAATGCACACATACACACAGATTCATACACACGCGCACACACGCACACACACACACATACATGGGAAAGGTGTCAACCGGGGACGCCTGCCACAACCCCTCTAAATGGGGACTTTGTTAATAAGGTACCAAGAGAGAAATGAACCTCAGATTCCAATAAAGGCAATCATAGAGACGCCCACTGGACCTTTGGATCCATCAAATTCTGAAATTTGCCAAAAGTGTTCAAGCTAGTCAAAGTGGGGACGCACACATTTCACACTCGCCGTGAAAGATGCTGCTAAAATGGGGACGCACTTCCGTCAAGTGTAGACTATCCAAGTGGGGACAAATGTTTAAAACCAACCAAATGGGGACTTAGCGATACTGGTATTCGGAAACAAACAAGGTGAATAATTTGCTTCACGGGAAGTGCGCGCGTCTGTCTTCAAATACGCGCGAGTGTTCCGTTCACGGCGAGCCTAGGAACTTAGCTGTTTTCTAAGCAAGCTCGGCAGGGATGGCATTTAGGTGTCTAGGATTAAAGACCCTAAAACGAGGGAATATTCGATGCCGCCGTTTACGCGGAATGTTCCCAGATGAAGTATGAATGGACTGTCCAAAGAAGGTAGGGATTTCTTTACTAATTTAAGAACAATACCCAGTCGATTAAAATCGCGCGCCACAATACGTAATTGAACGGGCATCGCTGCAACTGCATCTCGTTGTTGTTTCCCCTGATTTGTGGATACTAGGCTGAAGTTTCTGGTACAGGTCATCAATTTTGATTGAGGAAATATATATATATGTGTTTGGAATTGACAGTAAGAATGCATTTGCATTGTTGCAGGCAGGATACAATTTCCGCCCCCAATTAGCATGCTGTTTGAAGTATGTTGATGTACACCACGAAATAAGTATTGAGCGACATATATTCAGTGCCCAGATAGAGCGGACTCATACAGAAAACCATAGACTTTCAATAGTTTATCTTTTAGCAATTGTTTGGATAACGGCACATAACGATGAAAGTTCACACTCGATCTAAGGCTCTCGCAATCTTGACAAATTAAACTTTCCGGAAAATGTGTAGTATATGCCACATCACGATACAACGAAATAATACCTTTAAATCACTTTAAATTACTTAGTGGGTTTGACTAACACACCCAATAGTATACATAGTTTGCGTACAGTTCTGTATGCATTACGATCATATAGCCAGAGATATACAACAATCTGCGTCTTCAGGAAATATAATACCATCAAAAATCATTAAAGTATGTCAAGATATAGCTTATTTTCGGTTGTATCGTCCAGTGAACATAATCGAAACCTCTCAAGATCGGCTTTTCTTGAAACTCAACTACTTAGATAAAGGACTGGACATCATTAATTTACCTCGAATCCTGAATGATCCAGAGGTACGCAACGCTGTACCAAACTATTTTAAGTTCACAGAACATCCTTGCATTTCATATAAGTACACTAAATCTATAGCCACCAAAATATTCAATTATTCCAATGCTGTCCAGGAGTTTGACTGGAACTTATACACGTCAGGAGGCTATAGTTGTGATTGTGAATTGTCGAACTTTATCTATACACCATGCAAACATATTGTGACTGGTGACCTCGATGTGGTGAGTGATAAGGATCTGAAATTACTCCTGATGAAAGGACCTAAATATAGAGAGCCGCGAAGAATAAATCTGAAGGCCGACTAGAAGATAGTCCTCTCTGCATTAGAACAGTACGTTATTGATTGGTCTAAGCGAGAAAAAGTTGAACCTACAGTACTCGCTGATTGGCTGGACCTCACCAAGAACAAGGTCCTTGAAACAATCCGCCATATTGACACAAATACTCTTCCCCAAGCAAAACAAGTACTGAGAAACCTCAATTCGCAAGAAGTTCTAGCAAATCTCCAGAGTAAATTCGTCATAGTCCCAGCAGACAAAGCTCCGAATAATATAATATTCATATGTAAACATTACTATTACCAGGTGCTGGTTAAAGAATTGAGTGTAGACATATCTTCATCAAACACGTCTACTTACTCCCAAACTGCATTTACTCTGGAAGATTTATTTAACGATCACAAAAAGTTTCTCAGGGAAAGAGGTATTTGTCTTCCAACCAATCATAACGACATACCAAAGATATACTGGACTCCCAAAATGCATAAATCACCATACAAAGCTAGATTCATAGCTGGTTCTAGAAGCTGCACCACCAAGCTTCTTTCAACCCTATTGACGAGGGCCCTTCAGGAGGTAAAAGCATTTTGGGAAAGGTATTGCGCCACTATTTCTAAGAACTCTGGCGTTGAATGTATGTGGATATTGAAAAACTCAAAATGTCTCACGGAAGAACTTGATGCTAAAGGCCCCATACCGTACAGACATGTATCCACATGGGATTTCTCGACTCTCTATACTACAATCCCTCATCAGGACCTTATTGACCGTATAAGTTCATTAATAGTATCTGTGTTCAAGAAAACTGACCGTAGATATATTAATGTCGGAAGCCATAAAGCATTCTTTAGCTCGACTACATACAAGAGATATCATTCATGGGATGTTTCTTTGTTTATAGAGTTGCTTGAATTTCTCATTAAAAATATCTATGTGAAATTTGGCAACACAATATATCAGCAGCATATAGGTATTCCAATGGGTACTAATTGTACACCCCTGTTGGCTGACTTGTATCTGTTCTCTTATGAATATGACTATATGCAGGCACTTTCAAAAACCGATCCATTCAAAGCCCGTTCCTTCTCATTCACCAAACGCTATATAGACGATCTTCTCGCTGTGGATAATCGCTATATAAATGAAGCAGTGAAGGATATATATCCACCTTCACTGGATTTGAAGGAAACTACAGATAGCCCTACAGGCACATCTTATTTAGATATCTATCTCTACAAAAATGAAGCGGGCATTCTCTCTCGTCGACTTTATGACAAAAGAGATGATTACAATTTCGACATCGTAAACTATCCCTATCTGGATAGTAATATTCCAGTGGGACCTGCATATGGCGTATACATATCTCGCTTAGTAGCATTTGCTAGATCCTGTGTTAAATGTGATGATTTTAATCAACGTCACAAAACATTGTTGCAGAAACTTATAAAACAGGGCTATTCCACCAAGCGCCTCCACTCAAAGTTTCTCAAATTTGGCGATACATATCGCATGCTGATAGCAAAGTACGAACGTAGCGTGCAAGATCTATGGCGCTACGTTTCGTAACTTGTGTCTAATTCCGCTTAACCCGGGGCTAGGGGCCGTATGAACACATGTACTTCAATATCCTCATGGTGCTCATATGAACAGTCACAATCAAAGCGTGACTGAGATACATCTTTTTTGGATAACGACTCTGAAACGAATATTACGGATTAAGAATACTGATCAGCGATACGGATTTGATATTTTTGGAACATCATGATGTCTTGCCGGCATCATTGAAAACTGTTGACCGCTTCTCTCTTGCAGGAAACAAGCCTATGTTTATGTATACTATGATTGTCTTTTTGAATTTGGTGCTAATACTGCTATATGGAAAATGGAATAGGTCTTCGGATTATGGACGCGGATATTCTCTAATGGACGACGGCTGGATTATGAATGACGGACTAGACGCTTGTAATTTGGGGGGACGTCATGGAAAGACCGTGACATTGTACCCGCAATGTCTAGTTGTCGTTGTTGTTTTCCGTCTACCACTTTATCGAATGACAACGTTGAAGTATCAACAACTGAGTAATAAATTATTCCTCAAGGAAGATTGTTGTTGTTGTTGTTGTTGTTGTCTTCTGGGATTTTCTTCTGATTTGCAGGGACATGGGGACAAACAAAATATCTGACTAGGTACGGTACGCCTATTGTTTCGTTTTCGGTTTATGTCCATCAAACATGTGTTTCAAAGTAAATAAGAAAATTCAACTTACGTTCCGTACAATATTGCCCGCAGTCGAATCGTGTATTGTTCTTTCTTCAGTCTCGTTTTATCTCTCTTCGTTCGTTGTCACGTGACTAACTAATTCATGCGCAAACGGGGACCTGTGTGTATTGAGCAGATTATTTCTCCACGGAGCGGGAAACACACGCATCCATGCACCTCGCGCTTGAATTTTGCTGCCTAAATGTGGACGTATACCGTAATTACCTCATTTCACTAGAGAGTTCCAAAAACAGGTTTGGCTGCACGTTTCAAGCCTTAAGTCAAACGGGGACGTCCCAGTTTGGAGGGGGATCCCCATTTGAAAGGTGTGTATTCATGTCAATGTCCCCATTTGACACCTTTCACAAACGCACGCACACACTCACGCATACACACACACGCGTAAACACACTCGCAAGCACACACATACACACACAGAGGCATACATTCACATACACACACACACGCACATGCACGCACACACACACACACACACGCCTACACACGCAAGCACACACACACACACACGCCCACAGACACGTGTACACACACACACACGCACCCAGACGCATACACACAGACGCATACACACATATACGCATACGCACATGCACGCATACGTAAACACACAGATACACACGCACCAACACACACACACATAGACGCATGCACACATGCATACACATTCACACGCACGCATACACACACATAAACAGACACAAGCACACACACGCATACACACAGACGCATACACACAGACGCAATGTACACATACACACATGCATACATACATACAAACACACACGAACACAGACGCATACACACATTTGCATACACACACACACGCTCGCATACACAGACGCATACACACACTTGCATACAAGCACGCACGCATACACTCACACGCATACACACATGCATACACACACACACACAGACGCATGCACACATGCATACACAGACACACACACGCACACACACACATACACACAGACTCCTACGCACACACACACAGACGCATACACACATGCATACACACACAATATGACTTCACATGCAGGGCATGAGAGCTTCTGGACATGGACCTGATAGAAGTCCGGAATGGTGGAACATTCGTAAACATCCGGGCACTTTTACATCCGGGGACTTTTACATCCGGGTACATCCGGGTTCTTGTACATCCGGGCTCTTGTCAATGACGTCCGCGCCTACATCCGGGTACTTCTATCCGGGTCTTTTAGCTGTGTGTTCCATACGGGTACATCGGGGTTTACACCTGAACAGCCGGATAGTTACGGAGGTGACCGAAGAGACACGGAGGTGACCGAAGATGTCGCGGAGGTGCCCGAAGAGACACGGAGGTTACCGAAGATGTCACGGAGGTCACCGAAGAGACACGGAGGTGACCAAAGACGTCACGGAGGTTACCGAAGAGACACGGAGGTGCCCGAAGAGTCACGGACGTCACCGAAAAGACACGGAGGCTACCGAAGAGACACGGAGGTTGCCGAAAAGACACGGAGGTTACCGAAGAGACACGTAGGTGCCCGAATAGTCACGGACGTCACCGAAAAGACTCGGAATGTCCAAGTTGAACTGATTGTGCTTAAAATAGATCACCAGCTAGCTTGCTATAAAAGGGAAGCGGCCTGGCCGTTTCATCAGACACTCTGTCAACCACCAAGATGTTCACTTGTACTACGTGCTCGAAATCATTCACTCGTCTGCACGACTTGCGCCGCCATGAGGCTACCAAGCACGCCGGAACCGCCCGGTATAGCTGTACGATATGTACACTGTCGTTTCAGCGCCCGGATCATTTACAGCGCCATGAACGTTCAATTCATGGGCCACCCAAGCGTCCATGCGAAGAATGTGGTCAACTCTTCAAACGACCCAGTCAGTTAAGGCGGCATGAGCGTTTGATTCATGGTCCGTCACCACGGCATGAGGGGCAACTTTCCACTAAAGAGGCACCCAGGAGGGACCCACTGAAGATGAACCCGGGGAGACGAATGCCACTGGTGATGCGATCACGGAGAGCCCGCCTATACCCACAGTTCAGAAGAGCCTAGATATCCAGCCGGTCCCGAGCATTACTGTTCCCAGTCATACGCCTGACAACAACGAACATTTTCTGGAAGATGCGGTGGATGTTCCCAGCTATCTCTTACAGGACGCCCATCCAGGGAGTGACATCTATCGGCGCCATTGGCCCATGATACGGCACTGTTTCCTCCGTCATCCCCCTATACAAGATATCTACAGTTTCCGGCTGACTGGCCTCACCCGTCTACGCAACTACGTGGAAGCCATCTTCAATGACCAAGCTACGTCCTTCAAATTGAATCTGGCGTTTGGTTAAGGAGACAGACCAAGTCCGATACTTTTACCCGAGCAGTAACATCCGGGTATTTGACCAACCGTTTACCATCATTAACCGGGCGTCGCTAAAGCCCGTGCTGGACCAAGTGGACCAATTGGATGTCTTGGAATGGGCCTATCAACAGCGCCCCAACACCAAGTGGGTCGTAGAGAGGGTCACCAATGTTACGTTCTTCGTGACAAACTTACGGAATCTTCCCATCGGATGAATGTATTCACCCATGCACTGATAGATACTCAGAATGCACACACAGCTATCTGAGGATATGTGGCCTCAACGGTATCCTGGCCTGCCCGACGATGATTAGAATAAACGGTTCTGAGCGAACATGGCCGAAGATGGAACTTTCTGAAATGGAGACTTCTGATTGGACAAGAATACATCTAACGGACAGGAACGAATATGACAAATGCAAATGGTGGCCTCTGATTGGACAAGAGTCTTCTTGAATTGTAAATATACCCAACGCGACTCCCCCAGCGTGGGTATGATGTAACATTGGAGAGAATAAACTATATGAAAAAAACTTCTTGTTGTTGTTGTACTCGCATGTGTCATCCTTGTTGTTGTTGCTGTTGTTGTACTCTCTCCGGTCTGTTAAGGCGTAACGACGGACGTCACCGCATTTCGAAGAATGAATGACAATTCCATGGAATATCTAGAAAACAGAGCTTCTGAGCTATTTCACCAGGGCGTTGATTCATTGAGCTTGGTGTTGGCGGGCGTTGCTACAAGATGACACCTCACACGACGCATTCGGACCAAGTATGGTCCATCTCTAGCCCAAATACCTTCCTTCACTGCTCCAAAATGCCCACTTTCGCTACTACTCGTACTGATGACGTCACCGATGACGTCACAGATGCTGCGGACATGCCTCAAATCGGGGTGTACACCCCGAGAGCTACAACATGACACCTCCCACGACGCATTCGGACCAAGTATGGTCCCTCTCTACCCCAAATACCTTCCTGTACTGCCCTAAAATCCCCACTTTCGCTACTACTCGTACTGATGACGTCACCGATGACTTCACAGATGACGCGGACATCCTCAAATCGGGATTCCACCCCGAGAGCTACAACATGATACTTCCCTAGACACATTCGGACCAAAGATGGTCCCTCTCTACCCCAAATACCTTCCTGTGCTGCCCTAAAATGCCCACTTTCGCTACTACTCGTACTGATGACGCCACCGATGACGTCACAGGTGACGCGGACATCCCTCAAATCGGGATGTAGGCCCTACACTCCGAGAGCTACAACATGACACTTCCCTAGACACATTCGGACCAAAGATGGTCCCTCTCTGCCGCAAATACCTCCCTTCACTGCCCCAAAATGCCCACTTTCGCTACTACTCGTACTAATGACGTCACCGATGACGTCACAGGTGACGTAGGCAGCCCTCATATCGGGGTCTACACCCCGAGAGCTATATGGTGACACCTTCCAGGACGCATTCGGACCAAGGATGGTCCATCTCGACTTTACTTACTACAACCAACTGCGCATGCGCAGATTGACGCGACTTGCACTTAAAACCACACCATTCTGACTCTAACCCACACAAGCTTCACTTTGACATCTTCCACGACCCATTCGGACCCATAGCGGTCCATCTCTACCCCAAACACACACTCACATACCACCCAAAATGCCCGCTTTCTATACTACGGCCAGACTGCGCATGCGCAGACTATTGAAAACGGACGAGCCATTAGCACAGTCGGATGCTCATCCACGAGAGCTTCAAAATAACACCTCATACGACATCATAGGATCATTAGGGGCTCACCTAGACCCCAAAACGTCCACCCCGTATGGGCCTATACCCCCATAGCCATGCAGTATAGGGTTATAGGCCTACCCAGGCCTCGGTGAACTTTTCCAAAGAAAATTTCACCGTTTCGCTCCGGAACCCTTCCCATCGTGTTCTAAATGACGAGACATGAAAAACAAATCCAAACAGCCCATATCACAATGAACATGTGTGAATTTCCAAGGTTGAACCTATACCCCCATATAGCCAGTACGGGACTATATGGGCTATATGGTACTTTTCCAAAAATTTCACCGTTTCGCTCCGGGACCCTTCCCATCGTGTTCTAAATGACGAGACGTGAAAAACAAGACCAAACAACCCATATCACAATGAACGTGTGTGAATTTTCCAGGTTGGACCTATACCCCCCATAGCCAGCCTATAGGCCTATATACAGACCTCGGTGACTTTTTCCAAAAATTTCACCGCTTCGCTCCGGGACCCCCCTCCCCCCATTGTGTTTTTCTCGGCGAGACGAGAAAAACGAGACCCCACAACCCATAGTAAAGCCCACAAAAAAAATTTGACCACCCCTCCCCCCATATAGCCAGTATGAGCCTATATACAGACTTCGGTAACTTCCCCCAAAAATTTCACCGATTCGCTCCGGGACCCTTCCCATTGTCATTTTCTTGGCGAGACGAGAAAAACGAGACCCCGCAAGCCATAGTAAAGCCCACAAAAAAAATGTGACCACCCCTCCCCCCATACAGGCATTTTCCCTTATATTGTATAATACAGACCCCTATTGTAGGGGTAAAGTCCGAGTTCTGCTTTTTATATTTTCGGAAAACAATCCTAATTTTACATGCACCCACCCCAATGACTGGATAGGCAGGCCCCAATAAGCCCGGGGACCGATATTAGCCCTTTTGGCTAGAGTTGATAGGTGTTTTCCCCTATTTTAGGGATAAAGTCCGTATTCTGCTTTTATAGTTTCGGAAAAAAATCCTAATTTTACATGCACCCACCCCATTGATCGGATAGGCAGGTCCCAATAAGCCCGGGGACCGATATTAGCCCTTTTGGCTAGAGTTGATAAGAGTTTTCCCCTATTTTAGGGGTGAAGTCCGTGTTCCGCTTTTTATATTTTCTGGGAAAAATCCTAATTTTAAATGTACCCACCCCATTGACTTGATAGGCAGGCTCCGATAAGCCCGGGGACCGATATTAGCCCTTTTGGCTAGGGTTGATAGGGATTTCCCCCTATTTTAAGGTAGAGTTCCTGTTCCGCTTTTCATAGTTTCGGGAAAAAATCCTAATTTTACATGCACCCACCCCATTGACTTGATAGGCAGGCCCCAATAAGCCCGGGGACCGATATTAGCCCTTTTGTCTAGGGTTGATAGATGTTCTCCCCTATTTTAGGGGCAAAGTCCGTGTTCCGCTTTTTATAGTTTCGGAAAAAATCCTAATTTTACATGCACCCGCCCATGACTGGATGACCCTTCACGAATGCTTCACTTTGATACCTCACTCGACCCAATCGGACCATGCAGCGTATTTGAAGTCTGGGGACTACTTTTTCTCCGCGGAATCTTTTTCCAGCGACCGCATGACCACCAGACCGCGGAGGAATTCGAGGTGAAAAAGGGGGCGCCACCTGCTGGAGCTATAGCGGCCTTGACCTCTACTCGGCCTCAGAGGTCAAAGGCCGTAATTGGCCGCTTCCTATACTTTAATCTGGGGTTCCCCCTTAAATTTAACCCGGGGGAACAAATAAGTAGGTCAATATGAGTGTAAATCCACTTACTATACTACTAACGCCTCAGTTATATGCACATCGTCCTTAATTTTTGCAGACACTCATGGGTATCCCAAATGGCAAGGTGTGTAAAAATGAAGTAAACACGCTAAGAAAACTGTTAAAAAGTCCCGCGGGCAATGCAAACAAGCCTACTAGGACTACAGGATAAATGAATTGCTGGTCAGATCAGAGTGTAAAAAGTCTGCTCTGTTCAAAAAATCTCAAAGTTTGAAATGCCAATGGCGGCCAAATCAAGTTAATTGGTACTGGCCTGTATGAGCGGAAGTACAGCGTCATCTAAATAAATAATACAGTAATTGTTCATGGTTTATACATTGCTCGAAACTGAAGTCTCGCGCGAACTAACGGTCCTTCAGATTGGGCGAACGCCTGTAACAAGTGTGATCCAGACAGCGTAGAATTCAAAACTTCGAGTTTTTCCTTATAAATAAACCCATCTGGTCTGCATTTGGAGAGTAGCCTAGAATCAATGGGAGAAGATCCGTATCATGTTTTCTAAGAGTAGAGGATGAGGTTTGAATAACAAACTTTTTGTTAATCTCCATTTTAATCTTTCCCAGTTTTCGGGCTGGATACCCCCGTTTGACGAGCGCTCGAGTAAGGATATGGCATGCTGTATAGTAGTCACAGTCATTGTTACAAATTCGACGAAATCTCAGAAACTGAGTTTGGCCGTGCCAGAAAAAGTGTAATGAGGATGGAACGAACTATGATGAAGAAGCTGGTATCTATCAGTGAGTTCGAAGTGAACTTTACTATTAAAGTACTCTGTGAACGCAAAACGAATGCCTTTACTAAATCACTACGTCCAGGAACGGTACCGAGTGGACCTTGTACTGAAGTTGAATCTTGGGTTTGTGAGAATTAAGCAGTTGTGCGAATTCTCTAAATTCCACTGTGGTGCCCTTCCAGATACCGAATATATCATCAATATAGCGAGTCCGAAGCCATGGCCATTGACGTCCCAATTAGTCATGTAAAGGTTAGCATAAGCTGGTGCAAAGCGTTTGCTCATAGCTGTGCCCGTTATTTGTAAATATTGCTGAGATCCGAACTGAAATCGTTTGCGTTGAGAGATTCATCAAGCAGCTTTTTATCTTTCACTGTCTTGTTTTTGTTTTGTTTGTGTCTTTTTTTTTTTTTTTTTGCTGAAAATATTGGGGTCCCTGTTCCGCCATCCCTGTTGTTGACTGGAACTTAAGAAGTTTATTAGACCCATGCATACCTTCCTGTTCACAACACTGAGTCCACCAGGAACTCGAATTCCGCTAGCCTTTTATAATACTTACATGTAAATGGATGAGTTTTGGTGAATTCTGATATATTAATCTACATTGAGCATCAATTTGTACTTCAGACGTATGTGATAAGTGTAAACTTTTGCTCTAGAGAAACACGGTCTATGGGGGGGCGGACTGTGGTGGGGGGGGGGGGGGGGGGGGACTGCGTATGATCGCTATGTTCACATCATTTCCCTATAAGTGTTAATGGTAACTTGATTATTTCAATGGTAGCTAAATTGATGTCATCTCATCAGTGTCCCGAACGTTTCATTAGTATACACATATCATTCCTAACAGTATACACCACCCCCTATAAATAATATCGTTCCAAACGATGGAGGCCTTTGAAAGCCTGCCACATTTGTGTCAGTAACATTATTTATAGTGGGATCAAGAGGATTCCATATAACTTGATCACGGGATGAAAATTCCCACTCAAGAGAAGGAAAATACATCCCAACCGAGCCTCTGAGGCAAGGTTGGGATGTATTTTCCTTCTCGAGAGTGGGAATTTTAATCCCACGATCAAGTTAATATGGAAATCCTTTTTCAATATGATTTAAATCATTACTTTAATTAATATTTTATTAACAAGCACTGGATGAGCCCAAAGACCTCCGTCGAGGCAACAGGGTCCATAGGGGAATAGATCACTGAATAACATAGGGCCGGATACCAAGCTCAATTTTGCATTTGTTGGACGTTAACTTCGCCAATGGTAATTAACCTGGGATTGATGGTTCCTCACTAGCATGTCCAGCTAGGGACGTGGAAGTCACATTCCCCGCAAATAATTTTTGTCTGATTTCACGTGCTTGAAATATTGGAGTATGGAATAGAGTGTATTGATGGAAAACCTGGAATACTGCCTGAGACATTAGGCTCCTTCCCACCCCCACCTCCCCCTGAGAGGACGCCCCCACCCAAATCAACACGTTAGCGGCAGAAATAAGACCGTGTGTGTCTAGTTTTACCAACTTGCTTGCGATTTTGTGCTATAGGCCCTACACATCAACTCTTCATATTTTTGTATGTGTAAAGTATAGCATCGGAATAATTTTGTATACTGGTGTTACAGGTCACAGTAGTATATAAAGCGTATTACGAGTCACATTGACCTCATTTCGACCTCATTCCACTGGGGTTTCCCTGGGGGGATTCCCCAGTGGGGGTTTCCCATGACGATCACGTGATCAAGGCATGTCTAGATGGTGGAAGTGTGGTCAAAATGGCGGCCTGTTGTGGTGGTGGTGGTCAAAATGGCGGCCTGTGGTGGTGATGGTGGTCAAAATGGCGGCTGTGTGGTGGTGGTCAAAATGGCGGCTGTGTGGTGGTCAAAACGGCGGCTGTGTGGTGGTGGTCAAAATGGCGGCTGTGTGGTGGTGGTCAAAATGGCGGCGTGTGTGTGGTCAAAAATTAAATTTAATTAATTAATTTTAATTAATTAATTTTAATAAATAAATCAATCAATAAATAAATTAATTAATTTTAATTAATCAATAAATAAATCAATAAAACAAAATAAATATAAAAAAAAGTGAAACTCTATACAACGAACTCGGGTCCTCTTTATCCAGAGGCAGACACGCTATCCATTACGCCACGAGCTAAAGGCTACAAGCCAACGTTAAAAATGGTCTATATATATCTACGGCCCATACTGGGGGTATAGGATCAATGTTTGCCCCCCTGGGAAACGTACTTCTACACATTTGCGGTAGGGTTGTGGGGTCTCGTTTTACTCGTCTCGTCAAGACAAACATGATAGGAAGTGTTGCGGAGCGAATCGGTGAAATTTTTGAAAAAGTACGATATAGCCCCATATAGTCCCATACTGGGGGTATAGGTTCAATGTTTGTCCCCCTGGGAAACCTACTTCTATACATTTGCGGTAGCGTTGTGGGGTCTCGTTTTACTCGTCTCGTCATGTAGAACATGATAGGAAGTGTTGCGGAGCGAATCGGTGAAATTTTTGAAAAAAGTCACCAAGGCCTGGGTAGGCCCATATGCCTATATACTGCATGGCTATGGGCTATAGACCCATACGGGGTGGACATGTTGGAGTCTGGGTGAGCCCCTAATGATCCTATGAGGTCGTATGAGGTCTTATTTTGAAGCTCTCATGCAGGAGCATCCGACTGGGCTAATGGTTCGTCCGTGTTCAATAGTCTGCGCATGCGCAGACTGGCCCGTAGTATAGAAAGTAGCCATTTTGGGTGCTATGTAGGGGTGTGTTTAGGATAGAGATGGGCCATTCACGGTTCGAATGGGTCGTGTGAGGTGTCAAAGTGAAGCTTGTGTGGGGTAGAGTCAGAATGGTGTGTTTTTGAATGCAAGTCGCGTCAATCTGCGCATGCGCATTTGGTTGTAGTCAGTAAAGTGGCCATTTTGGGGCAGTACATGAAGGTGTTTGGGGTAGAGAGGGACCATCCTTGGTCCGAATGCGTCGTGTGAGGTGCCATTTTGTTGCTCTCGGGGTGTACATTCCGATTTGAGGGATGCCCGCGTCATCTGTGACGTCATCGGTGACGTCATCGGTACGAGTAGTAGCGAAAGTGGCCATTTTCGGGCAGTACATGAACGTATTTGGGGTCGAGATGGGCTATTCACGGTTCAAATGCGTCCTGGAAGGTGTCATCTTGTAGTTCTCGGGGTGTACATTCCGATTTAAGGGATGTCCGCGTCATCTGTGACGTCATCAGTGACGTCATCAGTACGAGTAGTAGCGAAAGGGGGCATTTTGGGTGCTATGTAGGGGTGTGTTTGGGGTAGAGAGGGACCATCCTTGGCTCGAATGGGTCGTGTGAGGTTTCATTTTGTAGTTCTCGAGGTGTACATTCCGAGTTGAGGCATGTCCGAAGCGTCTGTGTCGCCATTGTTGACGTCATCAGTAGGAGTAGTAGCGAAAGTGGACATTTTGGGGCAGTGAAGGAAGGTATTCGAAGTAGAGAGGAACCATCCTTGGTCCGAATGCGTCCTGGGAGGCGTCATGTTGTAGCTCTCGGGGTGTACATTCCGAGTTGAGGAGTTGAGGGATATCCACAGCATCTGTGACGTCATTGGTGACGTCATCAGTACGAGTAGTAGCGAAAGTGGGCATTTTTTAGCAGTGAAGGATGTTATTTGGTGTAGAGATGGACCATCCGCGGTGCGAATGCGTCGTGTGAGGTGGCATCTTGTAGCAACGCCCACCAAAGCCATTCTTAATGCTTCAACGCCCTGGTGAAATAGCTCAGAAGCTCTAATATTCCATGGAATTGTCACTAATTCTTCGAAATGCAGTGACGCCCTCGACGCCCGTCGTTACGCTTTAACACTCTAACATAACACTATGATATAGACCGGAGAGAGAACAACAACAGCAACAACAACAAGGATGACACATGAGAGAACAACAACAACGCCCCAACACCAAGTGGATAGTGGAGAGGGTAGCCAATGTTACGTTCTTCGTGGTTAAACTGACCACCACCCCGATCGGATGAAAGTATTCACCCATGCACTGATAGATTCTCAGAATGCGCAAACAACTATCTGAGGATATGTTGCCTCAACGGCATCCTGGCCTGCCCGACGGTGATTAGAATAAACGGTTCAGAGCGAACATGGCCGAAGATGGAACTTTCTGAAATGGAGACTTCTGATTGGACAAGAATACATCTAACGGACAGGAACGAATATGACAGATGCAAATGGTGGCCTCTGACTGGACAAGAGTCTTCTTGAATTGTAAATATACCCAACGCGGCTCCCCAGCGTGGGTATGATGTAACATTGGGGAGAATAAACTATATGAAAAAACTTCTTGTTGTTGTTGTTCTCTAATTTCTCATCCTTGTTGTTGTTGTTGTACTGTCTCCGGTCTGTTAAGGCGTAAAGACGGACGTCACTGCATTTCGAAGAATGAGTGACAATTCCCTGGAAAATCAGAGCTTCTGAGCTATTTCACCAGGGCGTTGAAGCATTGAGCTTGGTGTTGGCGGGCGTTGCTACAAGATGACACATCACACGACGCATTCGGACCAAGGCTGGTCCATCTCTACACCAAATACCTTCTTTCACTGCCCCAAAATACCCGCTTTCGCTACTATTCGTACTGATGACGTCACCGATGACGTCACAGATGCTGCGGACATGCCTCAAATCGGGGTGTACATCCCGAGAGCTACAACATGATACCTCCCACGACGCATTCGGACCAAGGATGGTCCCGCTCTACCCCAAATATTATCCTTCAGTGCCCTAAAATGTCCACTTTCGCTACTACTCGTACTGATGACGTCACCGATGACGTCACAGGTGACGTGGGTAGCCCCCAAATCGGGGTCTACACCCCGAGAGCTACAAAATGACACCTCCCAGGACGCATTCGGACCAAGGATGGTCCATCTCGACACCAAATACCTTCCCGCACTGCCCCAAAATGACCACTTTACTTACTACAACCAACTGCGCATGCGCAGATTGACGCGACTTGCATTTAAAAACACGCCATTCTGACTCTACACCACACAAGCTTCACTTTGACACCTTCCACGACCCATTCGGACCCATAGCGGTCCATCTCTACCCCAAACACACACCCACATACCACCCAAAAGGCCTGCTTTCTATACTACGGCCAGACTGCGCATGCGCAAAATATTGAAAACGGACGAACCATTAGTGCAGTCGGATGCTCCTCCACGAGGGCTTCAAAATAAGACCTCATACGACATCATAGGATCATTAGGCGCTCACCTAGACCCCAAAACGTCCACCCCGTATGGGCCTATACCCCCATAGCCATGCAGTATAGGCCTATGGGCCGACCCAGGCCTCGGTGAACTTTTCCAAAAAATTCACCGTTTCGCTCCGGGACCCTTCCCATCGTGTTCTAAATGACGAGACGTGAAAAACAAATCCAAACAGCCCATATCACAATGAACGTATGTGAATTTCCCAGGTTGAACCTATACCCCCATATAGCCAGTATGGGACTATATGGGCTATATGGTACTTTTCCAAAAATTTCACCGTTGCGCTCCGAGACCCTTCCCATCGTGTTCTAAATGACGAGACGTGAAAAACAAATCCAAGCAACCCATTTCACAATGAACGTGTGTGAATTTCCCAGGTTGAACCGTATAGCGCGCCTATAGGCCTATATACAGGCCTACCCGGTACTTTTCCCAAAAATTTCACCGATTCGCTCCGGGACCCCTCCCATTGTGTTCTAAATGACGAGACGTGAAAAACGAGACCCCACAACCCATATCACAATGAACGTGTGTGAATTTCCCAGGTTGAACCTATACCCCCCATGGCCAGCCTATGGGCCTATATGCAGACCTCGGTGACTTTTTCCAAAAATTTCACCGATTCGCTCCGGGACCCCTCCCGTCGTGTTTTTCTTGGTGAGACGAGAAAACCGAGACCCCACAAGCCATAGTAACACCCACAAAAAAATTGACCACCCCTCCCCCCCATATAATATGAGCCTATATACAGACCTCGGTGACTTTCTCCAAAAATTTCACCGATTCGCTCCGGGACCCTTCCCATTGTCATTTTCTTGGCGAAACGAGAAAAACGAGACCCCACAAGCCATAGTAAAGCCCACGAAAAAAATTGACCATCCCCACACCCCATACAGGCATTTTCCCTTATATTGTATAATACAGACCCCTATTGTAGGGGTAAAGTCCGTGTTCCGCTTTTTATAGTTTCGGGGGAAAATCCTAATTTTACATGCACCCACCCCATTGACTGGATAGGCAGGCCCCGATAAACCCGGGGACCGATATTAGCCCTTTTGGCTAGAGTTGATAGGGGTTTTCCCCTATTTTAGGGGTAAAGTCCGTGTTCCGCTTTTGATAGTTTCGGGGGAAAATCCTAATTTTACATGCACCCACTCCATTGACTTGATAGGCAGGTCCCAATAAGCCCGGGGACCGATATTAGCCGTTTTGGCTAGGGTTGATAGGTGTTTTCCCCTAGTTTAGGGGTAAATTCCGTGTTCCGCTTTTTATAGTTTCGGGAAAAAATCCTAATTTTACATACACCCACCCATGACTGGATGCCCCTTCAGGTTGCACACCACCAAATGATCTCCTTACTATTTATGTACTAAATTGGCCTGGAACATGTCCGAAAAACCCTATTCCCAATATTTCCCGGCGACTAATAACATATATCGTCAGAAAGCCTGGCTTCTGGCTTCAAACATATCGAAAATTGAGGTGACCTTATGTACCATTTTTCCGAGCCATAGCTGGAGGAAGATATGCTATAGAATAAACAGCCCCAAGGCGACGGCAGGGGGTGTGTAATGAAAATT